>SJYC01078602.1:0-94716 GCA_006408675.1 Madoqua kirkii
TAGGAGGAGAGAAGAAACATATATATGCTGGGTTGTAAAATGATTATATTTTGAAAAGAAACTTAAAACCTCCCATCCATGCTTCTCAGCGTTGTGATCCAGCTAAGGAGTGTTGGGTAAGCAAAGCCCTTCAGGGGAGATGGAGAGAGGAGCAAGAACGTGTTCCACAACGTGTGGTGTTGACTGAAGAAGCGACAGACTCACCGCTAACTGAGTAACCAGTCCCCACACACAGACCCTGCTGAGGCTGAGGACTTCCTGAAGTGGAATCGTGGCCGGATGGCCCTAGAAAATTCTTCCTGATGCTCATACTCTCTGCATATCCTTATTTTGTAAATAACTATTGTTGTTGCTGTTCAGTCACTTGATCACGTCCGACTCTTTGCAACCCCATAGACTGCAGCACGCCAGGCTTCCCTGTCCTTCACTATCTCCCACAGTTTGCTCAAACTCATGTCCATTGAGTCAATGATGCCACCCAACCATCTCATCCTGTTGTCCCCTTCTCTTCCTGCCCTCAGTCTTTCTCAGCATCAGGGTCTTTTCCAGTAAGTCAGCTCTTTGCATCTGGTGGCCAAATAGTAAAACTTCAGCTTCAGCATCAGTCCTTCCAATGAATATTCAGGGTTGATTTCCTTTAGGATTGACTGGTTTGCTCTCCTTGCTGTCCAAGGGACTCTCAAGAGTCTTCTCTGACACCACAGTTCAAAAGCATAAATTCTTTGGTGTTCAGTCTTCTTTATGGTCCAACTCTCACATCTGTACATGACTACTGGAAAAACCATAGCTTTGACAGTATGGACCTTTGTTGGCAAAAGTGATGTTTCTGCTTTTTAATACACTGTCTAAATTTGTCAAGTTTTTCTTCCAAGGAGCAAGTGTCTTTTAATTACTTACAATGTGTCAAACTCTTCTCTAGGTTGAAAGATCCATCAGAGAACAAGTAAAGATTGCTTGTAGAATTATAATGGGGAGAAAAATAGACAACAAGTAAATAAACAGGTAACATACAGGTTGTGTCAGTGGTAATAAGTGCTACGGAGGAAAACTAAAAGAGGAAAGGGAATTAAGAAGTGCTGAGAGGTTCTGCTTCCAGCCAAGATGGAATAACAGGAGCCAGAATCACCAGTACCCTTAAAACAGTGAGAAAATCTGGGCAAAATACATAAAACAATGGTTTTCAAGTCAGTGGATCTCAGTTGATAGATGGCAGATGAGAGACAAGAAACAAAGTGAGTTGACTACCTGGAGAGAGGCTATCATTAGTATAATTCATCATATCAGGAATTAGTAGAGGGGCTTCCCTGGTGGTTCAGTGGTTAAGAATCTACCTGCCAAGGCAAGGGACAATGGTTTGATCCCTGGTTTGGGAAGATCTCACATGCTTGGGAGAAACTAAGCCCAGATACCCAGCTACTGAGCAGTGGTCTAGAGCCTGCAAGCCACAAATACTGAAGCCCAAGCACCTAGGGCCTGTGCTCTGCAAAAGAGAAGCCACTGCAGCGTGAAACTCGTACACGGCAACCAGAGGGTAGCCCGGCTCTCTGGAACTAGTCAAGGCGCACGTGCAATAATGAAGAGCCACCATGGCCAAAATATTTAAATAAAAAACAAATAAGCAAATTGTTATTTTAAAAAAAGGATAGAATAAAATTACATGCTCATTTTAACACATTCTTAAATAATGTATAATAAAATTCAAAATCCATGATCATTTATTTTAAATCTTAATGAAAGTAAATAGACTATTTTCTCACCATGACAAAATATATTAAAAGTTTAAAAATATCTAGAAGTTAACTGGCAGAATTATTCCTAACTGTAGCATATCAGATGAATTCCTATGAAAGTCAAGGACAAGAACAATGGGGACCTAAAATTTTACCAGTCTTATGTAACTTCTGAATAATATATAAGATAAAATAAAAGATATTTTTAAATATCTTGTAAGTGCCTTATTGATAAAAGTTTTATTTATTTGGAGAGCTCTGTGTGTGTGTGTGTTTGTGTGAGTGCTCAGTGATGTCCAGCTCTTTGAGACCCTATGGACTGTAGCCCACCAGGCTCTCTGTCCAGTCCATGGGATTTGATCCAGTCTAAGCAAGAACACTGGGGTGGGTTGCTGTTTCCTCCTCCAAGTCCTCTTCCCCATCCAGAGATGAACCTGAGTCTCCTGCAATAGCAAGTAGATTCTTTACCACCTGGGAAGCCCATAGTTGTATACCTAGAAAAAAGCGAAAAACTTAAATGGAAATTTTTTGAACTAATAAGATAGCTCAGTAATGTGACAGCTAACAAATATATATCTTAACATAGTTTTTCCTATATGTCTAAAATAGTAGATTATAAGGTGTAATAGAAAAAGATCCCTTTTACAGTTAATATTTTAAATTCCTATAAGTAGACCTAAATAAAACTTGCTGAATTCATATTGAGCACCTACATGCTATTTATAGAATTTATGCTATTTTGATATAGTAAAATGTGCAAATTAACACCTTGATCATGGGAGAATAGAAGGAAAAGGAACAGTATCACAGGCTGGCAGTTCAATTGAAAGGCCGTTGGTATATTCTAGGCAAGAGATGATAAGGCTCTGAACTAAGACAGTAGCAAGAGATAGTTAGGAGGAGACTATTTGGCTGATACTTAAGATCTAGAATCTGACAGAGTTAGAACCACTACATGAATGGAGTTTTTCAAATGAACTTATATTAACTTGACCATTGACAAAGATCTTGAAAGCCAAGACTTGGGAGTGCAAGATCAAAACTTGAAACAGGAAGTTTTGTTTTTGTTCCAAAAGTTTAGCTTGGACTATCAAGAGCCAGGCCCCAAAGGGTTCCGTAAATAAAACTAATACCATAAACTGGTGTTTTTCACACTGCAAGCTGTACTCAATTAATGGATCATAAAATCCACCTGTAGATTGCAATATGATGTGTAGATGTATTAAATGAGAGAATAGAACAGAAGAGTAGGCCACAATCTATTACACATACAAGGACAATTCTCTTTTTATTTATTTATTTTTATTTACACTTTTTACTTTGTGTTAGAGTATAGCTGATTAACAAAATTATAATAGTTTCAAATGAACAACAAAGGGACTCAATCACACATATACATGTATCCGTTCTTCCCTAAATTCCCCAATTCCCCTCCCAAAGGATAATTCTTGTTTCTTGATATTTTTTGCTTTGTACATGGGGATGTGTGTGTGTGTTGGGCCTCAGTGTAAAATACATTTCTTACTGTGAGTTGCATCAAAGACTTGAAAAATACTGCCATAAGTTATAAATTTGGGGAAACGTTGAGAAAGAGTCTGATTGCCCAGCTTCTCAATAGATGAGATAAATGAGCCCCAGCTAGGAAAGTGCATCAGCTCAGAGGTGACAAGTCATGAAAGAATTTAAGAGAAGATAAGAACTGCTGTGAAAATGCAGCCCCAGGCTGAGTGTTTCAGCCTGAGTTGGACATTCAAGAAGAGGAGATTATTCCCAGGAAGAGAAGCAGCAAATGCAAAAATGAGAAGGTGGGAAAATGTCATAGATATTCAGAGGATAAAGAAGAGGTCCATCTAGCTGCAGCCAAGTTAGACTGAGTAATGGAGAGCCGAGAGGATCACATTAGACGCTTATCTATTAATAGTAGGAAGTAGGAAGGTTGTTTTTGATGGTCCATAGGGTATCATGAAACATTTTTGCTCTGGTGAATGATATCAAGATAACAGGATGGCCTGGAGAAAGAGGAACTGAGGGCAAGAAGAATTTTTAGAAGTCTCGTAAATAGTTTGGTACAAAGAAGTAGACAAGATTTGTGGCAGAGGCCATAAAAATAACAAATTGTATGTATTCTAGGCTGAAAGACTTCAAAGCTCTTGGGAATGGGACATAGCCCATTCCTGAGGAAGGAACCAGAGTTCTAAGATAAAAGCCTCCAATTCTTAGGCATTGCAAATAAGTCTACTTACTAATGTTGCTCGAATAATTAGTACTATTACTATCATTAATAAGGACTTTACACTTGCATTACACTTCATTACCTCCAACTATTTTCACATCCAATAGTTATCAGATTTTTGTACCTTAAGAGGCAATGAGGGGCTATACCACTATCTTTGTTTTAAAAATGAGGATAGTGTTTCCTGGTGGCTCAGTGGGAAAGAATTTTCCTGCCAATGCAGGAGACACAGGTTCGAACCCCGATCCGGTCCAGGAAGATTCCACATGCAGTGAATCAACCAAGCCCACGTACCGCAACAACTATCGAGCCTGGGCCCTAGAGCCCAGGAGTCATGACTATTGAGCTCACATGTCACGACTACTGACACTGGAACGCTTAAAACAAAACCTGTGCTCTGCAACAAAAGAAGCCACGGCAGTGAGAAACCCACACACAGCAACAGGAGGGTAGCCCATGCTCGCTGCAACCAGAGACCCAGCACGGCCAAAAATAAGTAAATAAATAAAATTATAAAAATAAAGTGGGCTTGGGGAAATTGGTACTCTTCCTGGTGGTCCAGTGGCTAAGACCCCATACTCCCAGTGCAGGGAGCCCGGATTTAATCACATATACCACAACGAAGATCAAAGATCCAGAGAGCCATAACTAAGACCCGACACAGCCAAATAAATAAATAAATACTAAAAGTACATATGGGAAAATTCTATTCCAAAGAGTTTATCTGGATTTCTAAAGATCACAAAGTTGGCGATGGGACTGAACCCACCAAATCTTCTCATTGTTCTCCAGGAATCTCATACAAATCTCAGGCCACATCTCAAGTACTGTTAGTCTCTAATAATAACCCATCAATCTGATAAAAATTACTCCAAGAATTGAATAGGCTCAATATTTCAGGGAGAAAGCCCATTAGAAAGGTCACTGTGGCTTGGTGTAAGTTTATTTAATAAATATTTTTCTTATTTGGAGGTTTTAATTTTAAGTATGCGGTCTACTCTTTTTGTATGATTATTTGCTCAAAAAAATTTTTAGTCAGCAACACACCTCGTAAAAATTTAATATGTTTCAGAGCTCTCTTTACCGTTTAAAAAAACACAAATCAGGCATTCTTGCATTTTGAATGTGTCACCCCCATAACCGGGCTCTCTCTGAAGAAGGCGCTTCCCCACCTGGTAATGAAATTACTCTTTTTAAAAGAAAATTGCACTCGAATGGAGGGCTGTCTCAGACTGTTCCTTCACTGACTAAGGGTCTGAACATCAACCACTCAGATGGGTCCTGATTTCCTTGGTCACCTGCACACTTCTCTCTTTAAATGCGGAGAAGCCTGCTCGCTGGTGTGCCTTTGGCTTTTGGAGCATTAGAGCAGAGTGATGATGACAACTGTTCAAGAGCCCTGGGTTGAAGTCACAGCTTTGGCTCTCCTGGGATATGTAACCTTGGACAAGTTAACTCATCTCTCTGAGCATCATTTTCTCATCTGTCCCATAAAGTGGTTAAGCTTCGCATCTCAGGGATATCACTTGGACATAAAAGAGCAAACTTGAGAACACTGAGCCTGAAGCGAGTCCTCACTGAATATGTATTACCCAAAGGCTTCCCTGACGGCTCAGTGGTAGAGAATCTGTAGGAGACGCAAAGGACATGGGTTCAGTCCCTGGGTCAGGAAGATCCCCTGGAAAAGGAAATGGCAACCTACTCCAGTATTCTTGCCTGGAATATCCCATGGGCAGAGGAGCCTGGCGGGCTAGAGTCCATGGGGTTGCAAAGAGTCAGATGTGACTTAGCAACTAGAGAACAAGGGCCTCCGAATGACAAGGTTTGCCAAGAGTGGTTACTGGGTTCACAGCTTCACTTATTTAGGAAATTAGTACTTAGACTTCCAGCTCTTCCCTTTTACCAAGCCCAGAGATTTGTACCCATGGGCAGCCTTACCTGGTCATATTCCATAACCAACTACTTTGAGCAACAGGTTAGTCAAATTTATTCATAACTGGAGAAAAATAGCCCTAACTTCTTCAGTTCCTTTGTCAACTGAAAAAAAAAAAAAAGCACAACCTAAAAGTTGAGTCTTCTGTTTTTCTTGGCAGAAAAAAACTGTACTTAAGCAATAAATGCTGGAGAGGATGTGGAGAAAAGGGAACCCTGTTACACTGTTTGTGGGAATGCAAACTAGTACAGCCATTATGGAAAACAGTGTGGAGATTCCTGAAAGAATTGCAAATAGAGCTGCCTTATGACCCAGCAATCCCACTGCTGGGCATACACACCGAGGAAACTCGAAATGAAAGAGACACGTGTACCCCAATGTTCATTGCAGCACTATTTATAATAGCCAGGACATGGAAACAACCTAGATGTCCATCAGCAATGAATGAATAAGAAAGCAGTGGTACATATACACAATGGAGTATTACTCAGCCCTTAAAAAGAGTAAGTTTGACGCTGTTCTAATGAGATGGATGAAACTGGAGCCAATTATACAGAGTGAAGTAAGCCAGAAAGAAAAACACCAATACAGTATACTGACACATATATATGGAATTTAGAAAGATAGTAATGATGACCCTGTAAGTGAGACAATATAAGAGACACAGAGGTATAGAACGGACTTTTGGCTTCTGAGGGAGAGGGAGAGGGTGGGATGATCTGGGAGAATGGCAATGAAACATGTATACTATCATATAAGAAATGAAGTGTCAGTCTATGTTCAATACAGGATACAGGATGCTTGGGGCTGGTGTACGGGATGATCCAGGGAGAGGGTGTAATGTGGAAGGTGGGAGGGGGCTTCAGCATTGGGAGATCATGTGCACCTGTGGCTGATTCATGTCAATGTATGGCAAAACCAATGCAGTACTGTAAAATGGAATAAAATATTAAAAAAAATAAGAAGATAACCTCTCAGATAACTCTGATACACTGCTCTGCAAGGTAAGGGAGGGGCCAATTTGTGCAGGAATTTTTCAACCAAAACCAGATACTCAGAACTTCAAAAGGGTTTTCATTTTGAAGTGTTAATGTCAAATTTCTTGTTAATTAAAGAAAATCAGACAGCTCAATTTAATGAATTTAGCCCTTTTCTACTGGGCTTCCCTGGTGACTCAGATGATGAAGAATCTGCCTGCAATACAAGAGACCCAGAGTTCAATCTCTCGATCTGGAAGACCCCCTAGAGAAGGGAATGGCAACACACCTCAGTATTCTTACCTGAGATATTCCATGGACTACCGTCAGACATGACTGAGTGACTAACGCACATGTATGAGTAGGTGTAAGAGTCTGGGCTCACTAAAATCACTCCTTTGATCTTCATCCTAACTGTCTAGGGCCAGCATCCTGTTCTATCCCATCCTGAGTCCCCTCAGGGTCCATAGTCAAGGCAACTGCAGTGTCTGATGGTCTGATTGTCATAACATCCTTTGTTTACTGGTTTGACAGGCAACAATCTTCGTGGATGCCTTCAATCAGAAAATATTTATTGAGCATTTTTTATGCTCAATTATACTGGAAAATCTCTTAAATCATAGAGGTGCATACTGGATCATTTAAGGGAAATGACATGTCTATGCTCTCCTCCAGAGGATCTTCCTGACCCACAGTTTTAACCTGCATCTCCTATGTCTCCTGCATTGGCAGGCGGGTTCTTTATCACTAGAAGCTCCCATGACGTCCGCACCTTAAAATAATTAAGCAGAAATAAAAGAAAGGAAAAGTGCAAACTGACTGCTAACCTAAATGAGGAAAATATGCATGTATATTATTTCTGGCTTTCTATATATTTGAAAGTTTTCATGATAAAAGTGGAAATAAAACTAAGTATCACAAGAAAGGAATATCTATCTGGGAAGATCATTGGAGAGGAGTAAGCGAGATACTTGACACAGACCCATAATAGATGCTCAGGAACCATTAATTCCACTAACTTGAGTTCACTTGAGTTACACATTCTTACCACATATACTTAGTTTCTTCACCTTTGAAAATATACCAAAATCTTCACCTTGGCGCAACATGATAAATCCTATAGCTTACTTCTGTCTCATAGCCTTGTGTGAGAGTTTTGTAACCAAGGTCTCTTGGGCACAAAGACTGACTTCTGCAATGATGGGCCACCCAAGAGTTTTCCACTGACCATTTCTTTTTTAACTTTTTATTGGGGTAGTTAATTTACAATGCTGTGTTGATTTCAGGTACACAGTAAAGTGAATCAGTTATACATGGACACATAGCCACTCTTTTTTTAGATTCTTTGACCATTTCTTTCTAAAAAGAAGGATAAGGTAGAGATAAAAACTGCTCCTTTGAAGTTAGAGAGATGTGGACGTGTCTTCATTCCCACACGGAATAAAAGCTTGAACTGGGCAGCTGACTGACTTGGTGAACTTCAATATTTGTAGTCGCACAAAAGGATCATTGTGTCATGCATGGAAATGCTCGGACGCCCAGGGGCTATGAGGTCCAGCACAAGATAGGTGGGCCAGGCCAGAATATTGGAGTGGGCAGCCTTTCCCTTCTCCAGGGGATCTTCCTAACCCAGGGATCCAACCCAGATCTCCCACATTGCAGGCAGATGCTTTACCAGCTGAGCCACCCAGGAAGCCTATAAGGTTGGTGAAGTGACAGAAACTGCCTCCCACACTTCCGCCCCCCACCCCGTGCCCAAAAGACCTAGCAGAGGGCCTAACTGGGGTTTGGTTTTAGGCACTGGGTGATTGTTGTACACAGTGATCTTTCATTGGCATCAGTTACTTTGCTTTCTTGAGAATCCCTTGAACTGCAAGGAGATCAAACCAGTCAATCCTAAAGGAAGTCAAGCCTGAATATTCATTGGTGGGACTGATGCTGAGGCTCCAATATCCTGACCCCTTGATGCCAAGAGCCAACTCACTGGGAAAAACCCTGATGTTGGGGAAAATTGAAGGCAGGAGGAGAAGGGGATAACAGAGGATGAGATGGCTGGATGGCATCACCAACTCAATGGACATGAGTTTGAGCAAACTCTGGGAGATGGAGAAGGACAGGGAAGCCTGGCGTGCTGCAGTCCATGGGGTCACAGAGTCGGACACAACTCAGTAACTGAACAACAACTTTGCTTTCTGTTTTTATTTGTTTTCTTTTCATTGAAAAGGAGAAAATGAAAATAAGAAATGACAGGAAAAGCTGATTTCAACAAACATGTACTTTTAGAACATGTGCTGGAAGCAGAACTCATTCAATCCAAAAGCAACACCCAGCTCGAGTGGCCACACAGGCCTTGGAGGGCCCTTCTTTTATAGTTAAGGAAACTGAGTCATCAGCTGGCCAGAAATGGGAGAGTCCAGCCCAGCCCTGGGCACCGTGTGTCTGTACACGGTGGCTGTTCTTGTCTGAACAAAAGGGTCTTGTGACAGAGCTGGGAAGAGCAGACAGGACAGAAGAAGAGCGATTCTCCTTTTTGCTCCTCCAGTCCAGAAGTGGCAAAAGTCACAGCAAGGAGAACATTCAACCGTACACATCCCAGCAGAATGACGTGTCAAACGCGCAGAGCAGCTGATTCACTGGGACAGGAGTTCAAGTACCAACTGTCCTCCAAAACCCCAAGCAGAGTGGTGAGGCCTTGCTCGGATTTGCGAAGCCTCTGAAACAGGTTGACAATAAAGATCCAGGACACACAGCCTGGAGCGCTGAGAAGCTGCTGCTCAGAAAGGCGGGGCAGAAGGGATTTTCAATTGTTGGCCTGTAGGGAGAGACACCCATACATGGTCTAAGGATGTGGAAGTGGGTAGATGTGGTCCTGGGATACTAAGCTCACATCCCGGGTCTGCTTTCTGCAGAGAAAGGATGCGCCTGGCCCGTGTGTGTTCTTTCCACCCTACTGGGGGTGCTGAGACCAGGGAGGGGCTGGGACCCTGAGTGAGGCTCTTTCAAGAACCATTAGGAAGTATCAACAAAACCCAAACAAATGTTCTTATTCCAGAACCTGGAGATGAGCCCAGATAAGTGAGCACGTAACCTCCAGAGCCCACCTCTGACCCTCCCAGAGACACCAGCTCCTCATTCATCCCTAACTCATACTCATCACAAACATCCACGAAGAACTACAACACTCCAGGCAACCTGCCAGGCTCCAGGCAACTTGCACATTGCAGCTGATCATTCATCATCATTCATTCCTTCACTCGCTCATTCATTCAGCAGACATTCCTGAGGGCTGTTCTGCATAGTAAGTTCTGGAGTCGCAGCAGGGAGCAAGACCGACCTCCTCCCTGACCTCGCTGGTAGTTGAATGGTTACAGGGCATTCAGGGAGTCAGGTGACCTCAGTTGGAAGTCCCTGGACACGTACTTGAGTTTCAGTTTCTTCCCCTGCAAAATGGGCGTTATCCTGCTTTTCCTACAGGGTTGCTGTGAGATTCAGAAGTAAAAGAGGTGAAAACCCCACTCAAGTCCTCATAGGTTGGAAAGTATTCTTAGGAAGAGGGGAGGTTTTGTTCATTCCCCCTGAGCTATTTACAGACAGACAAAGAAGGTACCAAAAATCTGTATCGAGTTACCGACTCATAAATGGGGAATTTCATAAAGAGACCAGTGTGAGCAGCGCAGTGACTTACTGAGTGCAGAAGGCTGTCAGGGCAGGGCCGAAGTCACTTCCATCACATTCGAAGAGCACCGTGTGGTTTACAAAGGTGTTTTTGTACAGTGCAGAGCACCTCGGCAAGAGTTAGCCTTGCTCAGGTGAGATTCAGGCGGTGTGGGGGCCAGGGACATTGCTCACCTGGTTTGCCCACCCTGGAGGCAAGAAACTGACTCCAGATTTCGTTAACATCTTTAACCCAAGAATATGTTGAGAATAACTGACTCCAAACTATGAGATAAAGAACAATATGCAGATCTCTACCTACATGACTCATTGTGAAGAGTCATTGGAAAAGACCCTGATGCTGGGAAAGATTGAGGACAGGAGGAAAAAGGGGTGACAGAGGATAAGATGGTTGAATGGTATCACTGACTCAATAGGCATGAGTTTGAGCAAGCTCTAGGAGATGGTGATGGACAGGGAAGCTTGGTATGCTGCAGTCCATGTGGTTACAAAGAGCTGGACATGACTGAGGGGCTGAACAACAATTTAACAGTCTACAAGACGTACATCAATGGCACGCTCCAAACCCTGTCTGTGTTTTCCAACGTGCTCAGACAAACAAAAGGCGTGCCATCAGCAGTCTTTCTTTTGCATGTAGTATTTCTCAGTTGGTTGAGATAAGAGGATAAAAGGGAGTGGAGGGGGACTGTCACAAGGGAAAATTTCATTGAAGGCATTTCCCAAAATCTTGATGCTTATCCCTGCTTCCCAGGTGAGCATCGCCGCAGGACAGAGGATTGGCAGCAGCCCTGCCCTCTGATTGGGCCCCGTTCAAGGTCTGTACTATCTGTGTCGCCTTGATAAGGCATCGGTTTCTGGTCCTCCCATTGTTCCATCAGAATCTGAGTTTAACCCAACCTGCCTTGGAACACACATTTTCTCACTCTGAGACTGAATTGTCTAACTGATAAGAAATCTCCATCCCATTGTCTACAATAGCTTTGTGGGGGGTAGAGTGAGGGGGGGACTGGATGAATTTTCATGATCCTCACTCTTGCTTTCCTGACAGCCATGTCGAAACTTGGGGACACGTGTTAGTCTTCCTCTAGACAGCTCACAGTGGTGTCCACTGAAGGTGTCTGTCGCTGAGGACGACTCTGCCTGCTCATCTCTGCAGGTTAGCAGTGGGAAGCTCAATATGGCTCACCTGATTATCAGCACCAGCAGGAAATTCTGCCTCACTCTAGGTTGTCAAGAACTCTGTGTTATTTCCTGTATCCCAGAAACAAAACGAAACTAAAAGCACATCCTTCTCTCTCTGAGGGAGCCTGTGGCTTTCTTGACCATTTTCCATTCACTCACGAGTGCAGCAGCCCTCTGTATCCAACATCAATCGCATTTGCACGTCGAGACAATAATTGGTGGTGGCCAGAGCACACAGAGATATGTCAGTTGAATTTCTTTCCCAAAGGAACAGAGTAGAGTGGTCTTGTCCTTTATCCCATCTAGCTCCAAATTGACGGACAGCTTCCAGACAATCTCTTCACCTCTCTGACCCTCAGTCTCTCTGTCTATAACCCCTCTTCATCCACACAGGCTGTTTCTGCTTTGATTTTGGCTACAGCTCCATGCAGGAATCAACCCCATGCCAGCTTTCACAAGAAATCCAGTCACTGCAAGAAGTGCATGGCTTTTAGAGATGGTAACTGAAGGGGTCAGGGTTGGAGGGGGTGGTCCTAGAAGAAGCACCAAGGAGCCGTGCAGTAGCTACTAAGGAGCCCATGTTCTCCAAGCTTCCATCAAGGATGTCTCTCTCACTACGGCCCCTCCCCCAAGCAATCCCACCAGCCTCTCCCCACACACAAGACTTCTTGAACATCTTCCCTGCATCGGAGATGGGAATCTGGTCCTTTCTTCCAGAGATCATCTCTGGTCCCAGCATCCTTCCCAGGTCTCATGTAAAGGTTTTGCCTCTAAACAAAGACAGTCTCTTGTAGAAGGAAGAGTGAGGATCAAAGTCTCTCCTCCTCTATAAAAAGATTGTAATATAATAAAATGTCCTGTCCCCAGCCAAGGTTCTCATGAGGACCAAATGAAGGAGAACGGGTGCAAGCAATCTTTGTAAGTTGCAAAGAATTAACCAAATGTCAGGACTGATGGTGGTGGTGGCAGTCACATGGCATTAGAGGTGGGAGAAGTGATACCCAGACACAGTATATACACCTCCCACACACATGCTCACATATATGCACACACACACACACACACACAACTGAAATAAAGGGTACAAAGCAATACCTACCCTACTGTGTGCTGTCTACTCCAAGTATTTACTCTCTTCCCTTCCATTTCAATTAAAAATGCTAATTGGGGCCCACAAAACTTCCTCAAACCCACCAATGAGTCACCAGCCTGACTTAGAAGAATCCTGATATAGTCCCAGCTTCACTGTACAAAGATGCAGCACACAAGGCCCACTGATTTTCTGAAACAAACATGTACTGCCCTGCCACCAGCTCTCTCAACGTGCTGAACTTGGGGAAGGACAAGGCCATGTTCTCCTTGAGGACGTCACAGACCAGCAAAGGCCTGCTGAAGAGTCAGGTCTGGACAATGATAAGCACAAGTTCACATGATCCCAGGACAAGGGCTGGAGTTAATCCTACACATAGAGTTCTTTTCTTTAAAAAATTGCCTGCCTAGTTTAGTTTTGAAAAATAGCAAAGCTTTTATTCTAACTCTATTTTTGAAAACTTCCATTTGCAACCCCAGCTGATGAAAAACAAAGCATAAATGTTCCTGCCTTCTGGTCTGTGTGTAGAAATCTGCCAGAATCTGAGGTCAAAGCAGAGAAGCCTTAGAGGGAAGAGCAGGCCTTCAGGAGGCAAATAATACAAATCCTAGGTTTTTAATTCATTTTACAGCTTAAAATACACTTCCACATAACATTGCCTGTTTTATTTCAATATTCACAATAATCTCTTCATTTTTTTATTCCCATTTTATGGGTACAAAGCTGAGGCCTGGGTGATGACTCACCCAGGATCACCCAGTCAGCAAGTAGCAGGAATAATAAATCTTTGATAAGTTGTAAGGGAAACAAGAAGGAGGCTCAGGTTAGGCACAGATTTGGGGAGGTCTGGGTTTCTCTTAAAATTACAAAATGCCACAATCCCTCATAAATTCAATAAACGTCAAGTCATTATAAAAATCAGCTATATATTTCAATATGTCATAAATGCTCTGCATAAACGTTGCTTTATCATCCCTTTCCTGGCATGGACTTCTGTTTCAGGGATAGATGCCAGAAGCAGAGCGCTAACGCCACTCTCCGCTTCAATTCTCAATAAATTAAAAAAAAAAAAGAAAAGCCTCAGGACATAAGCCAAAAGTTCTTTGTCTCGGCCCCTGCTCCCCATGTGGCACTGACTCACATTCTCCACTCCCAGAGTGAGTTTCCTTCTCCAAACTGTTTATTTATTTCTAGAAATTCTCACAAGGCTAATGACGAAAAACTGACATTTGTCTAAAAGAGCTCAGACTGCGAGAAAATGCAAAGCCCCTGAAGGGACAGTTGTGTGAACTTGAGTGGGGGGATTTTAAACCCCATTTGCAAATCAGAGCCAGAGGTCACTGTGAGAACCAGACAGAAGACAGGTTCCAATGCAGTTGATATTTGCAAGGCCTAGATACTTGCAAAAAAAAGAAAAAAACACAATAATAATAAATAAATAGAACATGTACTCCTACTTGCTGGGCTTACAGAAGAATTCTCTTTTTAAATTTCCTTGGTCTGTCGTTAACACACACACACACATATTCACACACAAGCAGTACAAACAGAATTTGAAATGACATTCATCAAGAATAGTTAACAAGTTTATAACATAGTTTATAGAATTTGTCTCAAGCCCATGAACCTGTAAACTGTTTCTCATTTAGAGGTAGGTCCAAAAGTTATTAAATGCAAGATTTTATTTATTTTTCAAACATTAAATTTTCAGCATAGGATGCCTGAAAAGCTGGGCAAAATCCAAATCAAAAAATATTTCATATGGTACGCTAAAGAAATGTCCAAAATCCTTCAAGCTAGTCTTTAGCAGTATGTAAACCAAGAACTTCCAGATGTACAAGCTGAGTTTTGAAGAGGTAGAGGAACCAAAGATCAAATTGCCAGCATTCATTGGAACAAGGAGAAAGGAAAGGAATTCTAGAAAAACATCTGCTTCATTGACTACACTAAAGTCTATAACTGTGGGGATAACAACAAACTGTGAAAATTCCTTAAAGAGATGGAAGTACCAGACCACTTTACTTGTCTCTTAAAAAGCCTGTGTGCAGTCAAGAAGCAACAGTTAGAACCGGACATGGAACAACGGATTTGTGCAAACTGAGAAAGGAGTACGACAAGGCTGTATATTGTCATCCTGCTTATATAACTTATGTGAAGAGTGAAATGCATCACTGGATGAGGCCCAAACTGGAATCAAGATTGCCAGGAGAAATATCAGCAACCTCAGATATGCAGATGGCACCACTCAAATGGCAGAAAGTGATGAGGAAGTAAAGAGCCTCTTGATGAAAGTGAAAGAGGAGAGTGAAAAGCTGGCTTAAAACTCAACATTCAAAAAACTAAGATTGTGGCATTTGGTCACATCACTACATGGCAAATAGATGGGGAAAAAATGGAAACAGTGACAGACTTTATTTTGAGGGACTCCAAAATGACTTCAGACAGTGATGGCAGCCATGAAATTAAAAGATACTTGCTCCTCGGACAAACCTAGACAGTGTATTAAAAAGATCCATATACTTTGCTGACAAAGTTCCATATTCAAAGTTATGGCTTTTCTGGAAGTCATGTATGGATGTGAGACCTGGACCATAAAGAAGTCTGAGCATTGAAGAATCGATGCTTTTGAATTGTGGTGCTGGAAAACACTCTTGAGAGTCCCTTGGACTGCAAGGAGATCCAACCAATCAATCCTAAAGGAAATTAACCCTGAATAGTCATTGGTTGAACTAAAAAGCCTCTTGATGAAAGTGAAAGATGAGAGTGAAAAAGTTGGCTTAAAATTCAGAAGAACAAGATCATGGCATCTGATCCCATCACTCCATGATAAATAGATGGGGAAATTATGAAAACAATGAGAGACTTTACTTTGGGGGGCTCCAAAATTGCTGCAGATGGTGACTGCAGCCATGAAATTAAAAGATGTTTGCTCCTTGGGAGAAAAGCTATGACCAACCTAGACAGCATTTCAAAAAGCAGAGACATTACTTTGCCATCAGAAGTCCGTCTATGGTTTTTCCAGTAGTCATGTATGGATGTGAGAGTTGGACTATAAAGAAAGCTGAGCACCAAAGAATTGCTGCTTTTGAACTGTGGTGTTGGAGAAGACTCTTGAGAGTCCCTAGGACTGCAAGGAGATCCAACAAGTCAACCCTAAAGGAAATCAGTACTGAATATTCATTGGAAGGACTGATACTGAAGCTGAAACTCCAATACTTTGGCCACCTGATGCAAAGAATTGACTTATTGGAAAAGACCCTGATGCTGGGAAAGATTGAAGGCAGGAGAAGAAGGAGACAAGAGGATGAGATGGTTGGATGGCATCACCAATGTGATGGATATGAGTTTGAGTAGGCTCTGAGAGTGATGGACAGGAAAGCCTGGTGTGCTGCAGTCCATGGGTTGCAAAGAGTCGGACACGACTGAGTGACTGAACTGAATTGAACTGAGCTGAGTCACTGGAAGCACTGATGCTGAAGCTGAGCTCAAATACTTTGCCCACCTGATGGGAGGAGCTTACTCATTGGAAAAGACCCTGACTCTGGGAAAAATTGAAAGCAAAAGGAGAAAAGGGCGGCAGAGGATGAGATGGTTAGATAGCATCACTGACAATGGGGATTAATTTAAGCAAACTCTGGGAGATAGTGGAGAACAGAGTAGCCTGGAAGCCCACAGTCCACAGTGTCCCAAAGAGTCAGACAGGGCTGAGTGACTGATCAACAAAAAGGAAATAATCCTGGAGGAAGTAAGTAGCCATTGAAGAGTTGTAAGCAATGGTAGCTGTGTGATCCTATTTGCATTTCAAAAGGTTGCAGAGGAAGAATGGGTTGGAAGAGAGCAAGGCCAGGTACAGCCTGGGCAGCTGGGCAGATATTGCCATATTCCAACCATCAACGAGGAGAAGAGGTTAGAGGAGACAATTTTCCAGGAGTCTCTAATGTTTTCACCTGTCTTGGGAGTGAGACACTGACTTTTCTCTGTTCTGGACTATATCTTCAAAGTGAAAGTTGCTCAGTTGTGTCCGACTCTTTGTGACCCCATGGTCTATACAGTCCATGGAATTCTCCAGGCCAGAATAACGAGTGGGTAGCATTTCCCTTCTCCAGGGGATCTTCCCAACCCAAAGATGGAACCCAGGTCTCCTGCATTGCAGGCAGATTCTTTACCAGCTGAGCCACAAGAGACCTTTGCCTATCCAACAGCCTTGGAAGAGACAGTGTCTCCCTTGAGAACAGACGCTTGCTTACAGCAAGCAGGAAGGAAGAACCCATCGTCTGTCCCCCACTCCAGAGCATTAGGCATGATTACTGCCCATTATAGACGATACGGGTTCCCAAGCTCAGGGTTCCTCTCCTGTCTTGTACTCACCATGGATGCAAGTGTCTTCTGGGTCTCACTGCATTATTCTGAGGGAACTGGAGTTCAGGGAAATGACAAGTATTCCTCACACTTTGGCTACTGCTAATTCTGTGAGAAATAAAATAAGTACCCTCCATACAAATGAGTTTCATTCCAAGAAAATGTTCGTAAGTCTAATTTGTTCATAAGCACCACAAAGTTAGCATAGGGACCCAACTAACACAATCAGCTATATAGAACTATAATAGGTTTATATTTTTCACACAAATAAACTTAAAAAACGAACAAACCAAAAATAAAGGGAGCATTCTAAATCTTACAGTACAGTACCATGAGCAGCACTACAGTTCAGGACAACAGCTGGCATACAGGGACCAGCATCGAGTGAGCAGGCAAGAAGAGTTGCTGGCCGGAGGCAGGAGATGGTGGCGCTAAAGGATCGTCAGCAGCAGGAGACAGAGGGCAAGCCGGGGTCTCCCTCACACTAGATGCTGATGGGGTGCACATGTGCATCTTTTAAAATTTGCAACTTGAAGATTTGCATGTAGGGGACTTACTATATATTGTCCTTTGTCTTTGTCCCTTAAGATTTATGTCTTCTAGTGGCATCAGTGAAACCACGGTAGGCTTAACTGTTCACTTACAATTAAGGGAAAATATCAGGCCCTTTGGGGCTTCCCTCATAGCTCAGTTGGTAAAGAATCTGCCTGCAATGCAGGAAACCCTGGTTCAATTCCTGGGTCGGGAAGATCCTCTGGAGAACAGATAGACTACCCACTCCAGTATTCTTGGGCTTCCCTTGTGGCTCAGCTGGTAAAGAATCTGCCTGAAATGCAGGAGATCTGGGTATGATCCCCAGATTGGAAAGACACCCTGGAGAAGGAAAAGGTTACCCACTCCAGTATTCTGGCCTGGAGAATTCCATGGACTGTATAGTCCATGAGGTCACAAAGAGTCGGACACGACTGAGTGACTTTCACACACACATACACCAGGCCCTTCAGTTTTGGACACTGAGATATGCTTATTACAACAGAAATGGAGAGAATGGAACATACATGAAAGAAATTTACTTGGTTTTTGGCAATGAGAAAAGAAATAAATTTCTTCTTCCTCTTTTATACCCTCTCTTCGTTTCACGGATATGTCCATGAATCTACCCAACTCTTGATCTTTTGTGAAAGAGGTGTGGATTAGGAGAAAATCGAAGAGGTACAGGCAATTATGGGATTGATTTATATCAAAAAGTGTTCAGAGTAGATTATGAAATTAAAAAAAGAGAGAGAGAAGGGGAAATAACAAATCCTTAGGTATGTAAAAAGTAGCAGTGTTTGAAGAGTTTTTAGGAAAAAGCAGAAAGGAGTTGCTCGGGGATAGTTGATACATAGATAGATAGACAAGATACACAGATAGACAAGACAGAGAGATGGATAGATAGATAGATAGACAAGATACACAGATAGACAGACAAGACAGAGAGATGGATAGATAGATAGAGTGAATGAGCCATAGCTAGAGACAGAGAGAAAGAAAGAGACAAAAACGGAGAAAGCACATTTCAGGTTTTGCCGTTTAATATGAATGGAACCTCTCTTTAAATTTATATAGAATTCAGTAGAGGTTAGAATTATTTTAATTTTTCATTTTTGGTTGCAAACTGCTGGATTTTTTCCCCTATGAATTCAAGCCAAGTTTAACTCCAGGGCAAGAGCCAACAGACTAAGATATATGTAAGTTACAGGTGTAAGACTTATGAAACAGCAATTTATTAGATGTTCCAGTTTAAAAAAAAAAACAAAACAGAAATCTGTGATAGCACTCAGGTTCCTGGCTTAAATATCTGGTTTTATGGGGTGCCATTTAGCACACTAGGTAATACAGGTAGAAGAGTAGGCTTGGGTGAAAGTTATAGGGCTTGATCTTGAATGTGTTGAGTTGGGAGCACCATTAGGTATACAGGTAGGGTGGCCTTGGCTGGAGTTTGTGGCAATGACAAGGCACCGTGACAACGCAATTGAACATGAGGCTACTGCCGAGGATGGGCCCCTGGACAGAGAGTGGGATGGCCCCAGAGGTGGAGAAAACTGGGAGAAGGGGTATTGCAAGAGCTCCAGGAAGATCACACATCAATAACAAGGATCAAGTGCTGGTATCCAGGAAGAAAACTTTGAGATCGTTCCATTACTTCTCAGTCAAAGTAAAAAACAAATAAAAACAGCAGTGAGATATAAAAGACTTTTACAAAACATAATCCTATTTCTAAACAAGGTCTAGAACCCTGCAAGCCACTCAAGGAAAAGAAACACATATCCATAAGTGGGAAAGGAAGCGAGACCCACGAAAGATGAAAAAGTGAAGTCGCTCAGTCGTGTCCAACTCTTTGCAACCCCATAGACGGTAGCCCACCAGGCTCCTCCATCCATGGGGTTTTCTGGGCAAGAATACTGGAGTGGGCTGCTGTTTCCATCTCCAGGGTATTTCCCAACCCAGGGATCAAAACTAGGTCTCCTGCATTGCAGGTGGATTCTTTACTGTCTGAGTCACCAGGGAAGCCCCCAAACCTCTGGTCCCCCTGTGTTATATAGTAGCTTCCCACTAGCTATCCCTTTCACACATGATAGTGTATACTTGTCAAAGCTACTTTCTCAGTTGTTTCCATCCTCTTCTTGCCCTGCTATGTCCACAAGCCCGTTCTCTATATCTGTGTCTCCATTTCCATTCAGGCGGCTGTTACTCAACCCAGTCGCACCTGCAGGAACCTGGCAGACTTCCGCCGGTCTTGTACCTGCTCTTCCCCTCCCCAGCCCCGCGCTCCTTCCCTCTGCCTGCAGCACTCATGTCTCCTCACCTGCGCAAGCAGCCCCTGATGCTCCTCGGTCCCTCAACAATCACTCCCCTCTCACACAGACACTCTCGCATCCAAATAAGCACAAAGCTTCCGTCCAGCATTCACCAAAACACTGCCCACATCTGTTCCCTTCTGGCTCCGGCGCCTACACCCAGAGCCAGACAACCAGCATCTCTTGCCTCTTATGTTGCAATGGCCTCCACGCTGGCCTTCTCTGTCCAGTCTATACCCAGCAGGCAAAAGAGCACTGTAAAATATCAGCCATGTCACACCTCTGCATGACGTCAATGTCTTTTCATTATCCTTTGAGCAAAATTTGAGGTCCTTCCATTCTGCAATCCAGGCCACCTTTCCCAGGACACACTGTGCACTGGTTTCCGTTCTGCTCCAGGGATATTCCAAGCCGGCTCATGCCCCAGTCTTCACTGATGTGTGCACGCCTTCCCGAGCTGGGGCGAGCAGAGCTGCTCTTCCCCACGGTGCACAGGCCTCCCATTGTAGTCACGTCTCCTGTGGCAGAGCACAGGCTCCAAGTGCTCAGGCTCAGTCCTTGCGGGTCAGCGGTTCAGTTGCTCCACCGCATGTGGAATATTCCGGGAGCAGGGGTCAAGTCTGTGTCTCCTACATTGACAGGCGCATTATTATTCACACTGTACCACCAGGAAAGTCCCTGTTTCAGGATCTCCACACGTGCTCTTCCCTCCCCTGAGTTCATTTCCCATCCTCGCTGCTCCACCTTCCAATCTGTCGAATGTCACCTCTCCAGAACCTCTTCCTCATTCAGTCAAACATCTAACGTGGGTGTCCATTTGACATCTCAACCCATGTTAGTTCCTCTTACAGCACTCAGAGTTTGCTGTTGCTTGCTGTTTCCACTTGTTCACGTGTCTTGTCTTTCTCACTCACGTGGCCGCAGCAGATCAGGAAACATTGACCGCCTTGCTCTTCGTTCTGTAATCCCAGCACCCAGCATGGTGCTACAATCTCTGTGTATTGAATCAATGAATCATTCAAAACCTCAGTGAACTGATGAATGAACAAGAAGGTGCAGCTTCATCCAGAAGGTAGTGTGCAACCATTTAAAAATCTTATGCAAAGAAAGGAACAATCAGTCTCATGTTTGGGAATCATTATTGTGGCTATGATGTGGACAATGATGGGAGGGGTAGGCAGCAGTGAGGCCAGATGAGGAGGGGGTAAAGGAGGCACTTCATGCAAAACATTTAAGGAGGTGCTCTCTCTCATGGCCTTGAAAGCTTGGAGTCAACGCCCAAGAATGAATGCCTCCTTAAATGTGTGTTTTAGGTGCCTCCCCAGTCTCCCCCTGGTTCCAGGTCTGGGCCTCAGGGAGACTCTTTTGGAGATTATTGCAACAGCTGACAGCAGCCCTGGTAATAGAGTGGCCCAATCTAAAAGATACTAGGGAGACTCTCCAGCCCATTCTCCAGCCCGCTCTGTACAGATCTCTTCATTCAATCTGTCCAAAGGACACTGAGGCTCCTTCTCATTTTCTTAACCTGTTTATAACATTTTTCAAGCCTCCAGAGGTAGTATCTTAGCCATCTGTCACCTTACAACCCACATGTGGCATTTTGTGGTGAAAGGGGAGCTCCTAAAGGACATACTTAGGCCACCTGATGTGAAGAGCTGACTCACTGGAAAAGAGCCTGATGCAGGGAAAGATTGAGGGCAGGAGGAGGAGGGGACGACAGAGGATGAGATGATTGGATGGCATCACCAACTCAATGGATGTGAGTTTGAGTAAGCTCTGGGAGTTGGTGATGGACAGGGAAGCCTGGCCTGCTACAGTCCATGGGGTCGCAGAGTCAGACATGATTGAGTGATGGAACTGAACTGAAAAGACATTAAGAAAGGTTTGAGGTTCACAGATTCAGAATTTGAGGGGATTTTAAATAGAAGAGAAAAGAAGCCATTAATTTAGTCTAGCTCTTCTTTGTTTTTAATTAATTAATTTGGCTGTGCTGCATCTTAGTGGTAGCACGTGGGATTTTTTATCTTCACCGCAACATGCAAGATCTTTAGTTGTTGTATTTGAAGTCTTAGGACATGCAAGATCCTGTGCTCCACAACAGAAGAGGTCACTGCAGTGGAGGCCTGGATGCCACGGCTGGGGCGTGGCTGCTGCTCACCGAAACTAGAGGGAGGCCCACGTTGCAACAAAGGCCCAACAGAGACAAAAATAAATAAATAAAATTATTTTTTTAATAGCTGCTTGTATTAAGGGATTTCATTTAGTTCAGTTCAGTCGCTCAGTCATGTCCAACTCTTTGCGACCCCATGAATTACAGCACGCCAGGCTTCCCTGTCCATCACCAACTCCCTGAGTTCACTCAAACTCACGTCCGTTGAGTCGGTGATGCCATCCAGCCATCTCATCCTCTGTCATCCCCTTATCCTCCTGCCCCCAATCCCTCCCAGCATCAGAGTCTTTTTCAATGAGTCAGCTCTTCTCATGAGGTGACCAAAGTACTGGAGTTTCAGCTTTAGCATCATACCTTCCAAAGAACACCCAGAACTGATCTCCTTTAGGATTGACTGGTTGGATCTCCTTGCAGTCCAAGGGACTCTCAAGAGTCTTCTCCAACACCACAGTTCAAAAACATCAGTTCTTCGGCACTCAGCTTTCTTCACAGTCCAACTCTCACATTCATACACGACTACTGGAAAAACCATAGCCTTGACTAGACAGACCTTTGTTGGCAAAGTAATGTCTCTGCTTTTGAATATGCTGTCTAGGTTGGTCATAACTTTCCTTCCAAGGAATAAGCATCTTTTAATTTCATGGCTGCAGTCACCATCTGCAGTGATTTTGGAGCCCCCCAAAATAAAGTCTGACACTGTTTCCCCTGTTTCCCCATCTATTTCCCTGAAGTGACAAGACCAGTTAAAGGATTAGAAGGCTTCAATTTTCTTAACAAGATGTGTGATCTTGGGTAAGTTACTTAATCTTATGAAGTCTGTTTCCTCGCCTGTAAAATAAGGCTAATAGTATCCACCCCACCTAGTGATGGTGGAGATTCAACTAAACAATCTCTGCAAACGCTTTCCCCATGTCTGACACTTGCTCTGTAAACATCTATTTTCTGTCTCTTGTGTTAAAGTTTTCAAAGCACTCTCAGGTCCATCAGCAGGTCTGACCCTCATGCTGTCGTTGTTCAGTCGCCAAGTCATGTCCAACTCTTTGCGACCTCACAGACTGTAGCATGCCAGGCTTCCCTGTCCTCCACTATCTCCTGGAGTTTGCTCAAATTCATGTCCATTGAGTGGGTGATGCCATCCAACCATCTCATCTTCTGCCTCTCCCTTCTGCTTTTGCCCTCAATTTTTCCCAGCATCAGAGTCTTTTCCAGTAGTCTTTGCTGGCCGTTGGAGCTTCAACATCATCCTTCCAATAAATATTCAGGGTTGGTTTCCTTCAGGACTGGCTGGTTTGATCTCCTTGCAGTCCAATGGACTCTCAAAGAGTCTTCTCCAACACCACAGTTCAAAAGCATTGATTCTTTGGCCCTGAGTCTTTTTTATGGTCCAACTCTCACATCGGTACATGACTACTAGAAAAGCCGTGACAAGCCTATAAGCCAATAAGAGGTATGATTATTACTCACACTTTATAGATACGGAAATGGAGGATGGAGATTCTTTGAAATAGAGCTGTCTGCTGCTGTGTGGTTGGGGCCAGGTGGAGAGGGGACTGGAGGGGGTGGGACCCAGGCTGTAGGGCTTCAGACTCTACCCTTTTGCTCTCTTGCCTTCTTGTCCTCTTCTCCTTCTCCCTCTCTTTTCTGAGGTCTCATTTTTTACTGAGGTCTCATTTTTTAAAAAATCACTTGTGGTGGGTGAATACATAAGCATCTATCAAAGTGAATGACTGAAAAATAAGAATGTAAACTGTGAAACGTGGGCCAGGCCAGAGGACCTAACATCTGTGTTAGCAGAAGTGGTGGAAAGCCTCTGGTAGTATTTCTGGAATGATTTTCACACATGTGAATGGAAAACTTGCTCAGGCTGCAAAGGAAGACAGACATGCCCCAGGACTTCAGGGGTTCCCCGGGTGAGATCAGAGTCTCCAACAGAGACGGCCCAGGAGACAGGGAAGCGTACCACTGTGGGTTCTGTTCAGGCCTGCATGCATTGCTGCGTTTGATAAACATTCAGCTACCGGTCATGTAAAAAGATGAGCTGTGTTCAAAGGCAGCTGGAAACAGATGTAACACGAGTGCTTTTGCCCCTCTGTCTGAGTCTGAGGGAAGGCTGTTTGGGGTCCTGAAAGTGAAAGTTAGAGTAAGCGCTGTCATCTAACAAAAGGAAGAGTTCAAGAGCAAACCTGGACTCTCTAGGAAGACCGCTGCAAGTTTGGTTGCCACGTCCCACCAGTCCTAGCCAGCTGCTTAGGGAGGAGGTTCTCTGGGTCAGAGCCGAGAAGGAATTAGGGCTCTTACCCACCAGTCAGCATCTAGTGGATGCAGAGAGAGAAGTAGGTAGGTGGTTGCTGTACTGGCCACCTGCACATCCTGAGGAACAAATTCCATCCTCCTTCCCAGAGCTCTGGAACCTTCCAGAAGCCCATCTCTAGAACCTTGGCTTCCAGCGCGCCTGCCCTGAAAGCTTCCACCCACCCTCATCGTTTCCTTCTGCCTCACAAGGACCTCATAACAGATCACTGGCATCTCTCTGACTGTTTTAGGTGTGACGGAATATAGGGAAACGTTTGCCCCTCGATTTCAGGAGATCTGGGAAAGGCTAAGGGGTGAGTAAGGCTGAGCCTCAGAGGACGGAACTTGACCTTTGTGTGGGACCTGGGGAACAGACACAGTGAGGAGCAGACACACCCAGGGTGGGGGATTTGGAAGACAGCTGGCTGCTGGGAAATAGAACTCTTGTCCTTCTCAACCTAATATTTATTGGGGTTACAAACTCACCACACTTACCCATAGTCATAGATTGGGGGCAATAAATAAAATAGCCAACAGGCCATGCATGGCCCAAAGCCAGTTCAAGATGGGGCACCAATTTGCAGTAGCAGAAAGAGAGGAGGCCAGGAGGAAGGAAAGTGAGAATTTGTGGAAATTGCGAGGACTTTGGATTCTTACCACCAAAAGCCTGGGGGTTCAAAGTAAGTCTACCTGAAACCTGCCGGGAAAGCTGAGTGACTCGCATTTCTGTCTGTCCAGTCTTCCCCCCGAGTGTAAGTGCACAGTGTCACCACCAGCTCCATGCCTTTGCACACAGTCGGAACTTAACAATTGCATTAAGTTGCTTTCACAATCCCCTCTGCACCAGCCCAGCCAGGGCCAGCACTCAGTCGCTCAGTCATGTCTGACTTTGCGACCCCCGTGGACTAGTCCATCAGTCTCCTCTGTCCATGGAATTTTCCCAGGCAAGAACATTGGCGTGGGGTACCATTTCCTCCTCCAGGGGATTTTACACCCAGCATAGCACACGAAAGGCTAGATCACGGGCTGCAGGAGAGCATGACAGCAGCCAGATCCTGAACTAGGAGTCTGGCGGGCTTGAGTCTTCATCACCGCTTGGCGGTTTGCCAGATTCACCACCAGGACAAGGTGAACGCCTAGCCCCTCTAGGCTTCAGATTCCACGTAAGCAAAATGGGCGTGAAAGTCTAACCGAAGGGCCCTGACATTAGCTCTCAGTGAGTGAAGTGGTGATGCAAACAATGTACATAGAAGAGACTCATAAGTGATCATTGTTACAGAAAAGCGTTTTAAAAGCTTCTTATAGTGTTACTGACACTGAGAATGTAACTAGGACAGAAATGAGTTTGGGGGTGGGCCACACATGTCTGAGCAAGCACCCCCACTTGGACACAATAAAAACCATCCTCCGAGGGACCTGCTGGGCACACTCCCTGCTCACCACCCTTCCATTCTCTGCCTGTCTTGCCAGGCACCATGTCTGTCCTGGTCTCTGGGAGTCTTGGCATCATCTCTGTGTGTCTACACCTCTGTCTTTCTCTCTGACTCTTCCATCCGTACTCCTGGCTACAGTATCTCTCTCTGTCTTATCCCTCTGTTTCTATTCTTGCTTCTTGCCCATCGTCTCCGGTCCCTCCTTTTGGTCTTCCTCTCTTTCCCTTCCTCGCTCTCTCACCTGGTATTTCCCCCTCCTGCTCTCCTCTTGTCTCTTGGAGTCTGTCTCTCCCGGCCTTTCTCGTCTCCCCATCTTTTGCTGTCTCATCCTCTCCTCCTGCTTCTCCTTTGCTTCTCTCTGTACCTTTGCCTTGTCTCTGGAGTCTCCCCCTCCCCTGACTCTGCTTCTGTCTGTCTGACCATCTCTCTGTTGGGTCCATCTCCCCTGTCCCGTTTTTTCTTCCGTGAAGCTCATGGAGATTGCGGTTCTGCCCCTGTCGTGACCTCTCCCAGCAGTTTCTCCTTTAGTATCCCACACTCATCATGACCATTTCTCATCAGAGTCCCCAGGTCAGTATAAACCCCTCTTGTTTCCTATAGGCAGCAGACGGTGCTGTGTGCAGCCACGCAGCAGAGGCTCCCATCCAGACCCGGGGGAGGGGAGGCGTGAGCCTGGTCTCACTCTGTCCTGGGGAAGACGCCCTGGGCTCCCCTGCCCCATGGGAAATCTGTTCGGGGTACATCCCCAAAACAAGGCCCCTCTGAGACCCCACAAAACATGGAGACAACATTCCTCTTTCCTCAGCCTCAAGGCTATTATTCTTTTGTGTTTTGCTAATTGTCCAAATTATAGGTGCTCTTAGCAGAAAGCTTAGACAGTATGAGAAACAGCAAAGATGCAGAAAGGAAAGTTGCTCATTATCCGACCACCCAGAGGCAGCCACGGTTATCATTTTGGCCTATTTTTGTCCAGAATTTTTCCCACACATTTTTCTCTCTCTCTCTTTCTCTGTCTCTCCCCTGCCCCTCTCTGTTCCCTGTCTGTCTTCTACGTGAGGATACAAAGGGGCATCTATCTGAAAGGGGGCTTTCAGTGGAACCCAGGCATGCCAGCCTCCACAACTGTGAGAAGTAAGTATTTGCCATTTAAGCCTCCAGCCCATGGTACTCAGTTATAGCAGCTGAAACTAAGACGCCAAGTAACTAATTTCCATATAGTATTGTCTTGTGATTGTGAAGCCAGCCCTCATGAGATAGGCTTTAAAAGCTGTAGAGGAAGTGCACACCAAGTAATATGACAAGCGCCGGCAAACAATAGGAAAATGAGGGTCTGGTCTCATTTCTTTCTCTCAGTACAAACTCTTGCAGAGCCACGTCACTGCTAAGCTGCTAAGTCACTTCAGTCGTGTCCGACTCTGTGCAGCCCCAGAGACCAGGCTGCCCCGTCCCTGGGATTCTCCAGGCAAGAACACTGGAGTGGGTTGCCATTTCCTTCTCGATGAGCCATGTCATAGAGGTGAAAATCAATCACAGTTCAAGGAGATCAGACAGGGAGTGAACCAAACATTTTTGAAGATGTCAGGAGGACTGTTATGTGTTAAACTGTGTCCCTCCGAGTTCATACGCTGAGGTCTTAATCCCAGCACCTCAGACTGTGACCGTATTTGGAGACAAGGTCACTTCAGAGGCGATCGAGTTATAACGAGGTCATCAGGGTGGGCCCTAAACTAGGGACTGATGTCTTTATAGAAAGGGGAACTCTGGACACAGAAGCACAAACTATGGGAAGACCACATGTGCCCAACCCCCAACACCTGCAGCTTGCACTTACACCTCCAGACCTGTGAGAAAGCAAATTGGTGCTGTTTACGAATCCTAGTCTGCGGTGTTTTTTTTAAATTTTCACCTAGCATACACCTCTTTTTCTTTCTCTTTTTTTTTAATAAAGCCATTCTTAATTTCATTTTATTTAGTTTGTTTGTTTGTTTGTTTGTTTTAGCTGTGCTGCACAGCATATGGGATCTTAGTTCCCAGACCAGGGATCAAACAGGAGTCCCCTGCACTGAAAGCATAGAGTCTTAGCCACTGGAATGCCAGGGAAGCCTCGAATCTGTGGTATTTTGAACAGCAATCCTAGCAAATTATACATATAGTTTATCAGTTCACATATATACTTATCATGTGTTACATTACATATATATTCTTTGGCATATATGTGTATATATATATATATATATATAAGTGTAAGCTCAAATAAAATTAAAAGGCGCTTACTCCTTGGAAGAAAAGTTATGATCAACCTTGACAGCATATTTAAAAGCAGAGACATTACTTTCCTGACTAAGGTCTGTCTAGTCAAGGCTACGGTTTTTCCAGTAGTCATGTATGGATGTAAGAGTTGGACTGTGAAGAAGGCTGAGCGCTGAAGAATGATGCTTTTGAACTGTGGTGTTGGAGAAGACTCTTGAGAGTCCCTTGGACTGCAGGAAGATCCAACCAGTCCATTCTGAAGGAGATCAGCCCTGGGATTTCTTTGGAAGGAATGATGCTGAAGCTGAAACTCCAGTACTTTGGCCACCTCATGCGAAGAGTTGACTCATTGGAAAAGACTCTGATGCTGGGAGGGATTGGGGGCAGGAGGAGAAGGGATGACAGAGGATGAGATGGCTGGATGGCATCACCGACTTGATGGACGTGAGTCTGAGTGAACTCCTGGAGTTGGTGATGCACAGGGAGGCATGGTGTGTTGCAATTCATGGGGTCACAAAGAGTTGGACATGACTGAGCGGCTGAACTAAACTGAACTGAAGCTCAAATAATTTTCCCAATAGAGCTATCCAATCAGAACATCTTTCTTGGCTATATTTCACTTTCCATGAGAGTCTGTTCTCTGTAGGTTTCTCAAAATAAACTCTTATCATTGGAGTAGCCTAAATGGATCTCTGTCCCCCAAAACTATATTACCTGGTTAAGACCCTGATGCTGGAAAAAATTGAGGACAGGAGGAGAAGGGAGAGACAGGATGAGATGGTTGGATAGCATCACTGACTCAATGGACCTGAGTTTAAGCAAGCTCTGGGAATTGGTGAAAGACAGGGAAGCCTGACAGGCTGTAGTCCATGAGGTTGCAAAGAGTCAGAAATGAGTGAAAAACTGAACAAGACTCTCATCCATCCCAGGTCCTTTATCCCGGAGAGACAGTATTCAAGTCCAGGACTTAAGGTGGACTTCACCAGTCACCAAAGGGCGGCTCAGACTAGTGGTTTGGTTTTTTTTGTTTTTTTTTTTTTAAGAACAAGCACATCTTACCCAACTCATAAACAAAAATTCCCAGGTCAACTGGTCTATTTGACAGGAACTGATCAACATGTGGGAATGATCAATCTGACTCTCAGTTTAAGATTAAATAGAGGATACGTTTAACAAGTTGTCCAGTTTTCATTTCCCTTTTGCCCTCTATAATGTATGGTTCTTATCATATTTTGTAACGCTTTTTAAAAGCCCTATAATAGCAACCTAGTCTAGGGTGAAACTATTGATAAATTTCAGATAATGATCCTTCCAAATGAATTAGTGACAATGAGGGAAAGAATTTTGAACAGATACATAAATTTCTGTTTTCATTACTATAGCTACTATGAATTAAGTCCTTCCTATCTGCTGGGGACTGTGTTAAATGTTTTACAACAATATGATTTCGAATAATCCTGATTCCAACCCCATAAAGCAAGGAGTGATGTCATCAGGTGACGTCACTCAGGTGAGGACACTGAAGCCCGAAGTCACAGGACCGCTTCATGGAAGAGGCGTAGTTCTAAGAGGGCCTTGCACTCTTGGAAAACCCCTGGTTGTCCAGTGGTTAGAACTCAGTATTTTCACTGCCGAGGAGGCAGGTTCAATTCCTGGTTGGGAAACTAACATCCCACAGGCTGCATGGTGCAGCCAAAGTAAAATTAAAATAAAATAAAATAAAATAAGGAAATAAAGCTGTGCTCCTTTGACTGCTTGTACAATACAACCAAAACATGCACGTAGACAAGTAAGTTTCACACTCTTCATACAGACGTCAAGGTCAAGTTCAGTAATTCTCAAACTTGTTCAGGCGTTACTGGAATACCTAAAAGCCAGGCAAGATACCACGAAGCAGTTAGACAGTTGATTGGATTTTTGGAATAAGAGCAGTTTTAGGAGCAGAAAAATATATGTGTTTATGACATTAAGTCTCACTCAGAACAGGGACCCGTGGAGGGAACAGCTGTCACTGAGCCTGAAAGACAGGAGTTTCATCCTTAATTAATTCATCCTTTCCACCTTCTCACTGGTTTTGCTAGTTGTAAGGACTTGCAAATAGATATCTAGGGAAGCAAGAGAGTTTTAGGAACTGTTATAGGAGACAGGGGCTTCCCAGGTGCTAAAGAACTCACCTGCCAATGCAGGAGACATAAGAGGCACAGGTTCAGTCCCTGGGTAGGGAAGATCCCCTGGAGGAGGGTGTGGCAACCCACTCCATTATGATGAAGGGGGTAATAGTTCTTGCCTGGAGAATTCCATGGACAGAAGAGCCTGGCAGGCTGCAGTCCATAGGGTTGCAAAGAGTCGGACACGACTGAAGCAACTTGGCACAAGCACACTCAGGAGAAAGACTAAGAAAGGTCCATCCAGCAGAGCCCCGGGACTAGCATGAGACCTTCTGAACCTCAATCCTTGCTTTACTATCTTCGATCCTTACCTTACAGCTCAGTTTCCTCATCTGGGACATGGGGATAATATCAGCAATACCTCCAATGGTGGTTGTTAGATGTAATGCACTGTGACACAGCAGTACCTTTTTTAACTAAAAGAGTCAATAAATAGTAGCTATTATCCCCATCATCATGAAATTGCTTTCCCGACAGAATTGGAAAGGCTGCCTTTATTCGGTTTCCATCAAACATCTGTTTCTTACAGGAACGTACCTGATACTATTGATCCACCTTAAGTGGCTAAGCTAGTACCAAGGCTTGCATTGATTTGACACTGATAATCTCAAGGCTGTGAGACTAAACAAGGGGATGGGGGCGGGGTGGATCTGAAAGTTTTCCTCCGACAATCCTTTATTTTGGGTGTGTTGAACCAGTATAATCACAGTTATAAATTGCTTTATCTAAAAAAGTTTTTTAAAAATCAAGCTACCATGACTCCAAACATCAAAAAAATAAAACTATAACTTCCTTTTCCACCACATCCCAAATTCAGTCAAGTCAGGATTTGGGTCTATGGAGATGGGAGAGAGGATAATCAAAAGAATGATGATGAAATCCCCCAGGGCAGGGTGCAAAAATGCATAATCGCAAAGAGTTCATTTAGAATTCAGAGTGTACATTTCAAGACACAGAAACTATATTGCTGTTTGTGCAAAAATAAATGTTATTACAAGGACAGGACGTTCCAGCCTGTTCAAACCAGGGCTCTTGTTCCTGCGTTTTCCTTCTGATCCAGCATCCCTTACCCCACACCCCTCCCTGTTTGACACCCTCCCCCACCCCATCTCTGCAAACAAGCCAGTGAGGGAGGGAAGGAGCCCACAGCACATGGGAGGCGGAGGACAGAGTTCACCCTGAGAAAAATCATTAATCATCTGGAGGTCACCAGCCCTGCACACATTTCCTTCTCATGCCTGTCCTGTGGGCGATCTGTCTCCTAACAGGTTTTGTATTGCTGAGTTGTAAAGCGTTCCTGATGAATTATTGTTGGCACTCAGTCCAAAGGCTTGAAGGCTCGAGTCCACGAGAAGAAAAAGCAGACTCTCTCTCCTGTGCCTCATGTCCGCAGGGCAGACACAGGACTCACATTGCATGTGCTGGTGGAGAGTCTGGGGTCCCCATATTCCTTCAGATTCTCCTCCAAGAAGGGCCTGAGACAGACTGGGGTTTATCACTGCTCTGGGTGTGAGGGGGCAGGTGGCAACCCACTCCAGTATTCTTGCCTGGGAAATCCCATGGACAGGGGAGCCTGGCAGGCTACAGTCCATAGCATCAAAAAGACAAATCAGACATGACTTAGCAACTACAACAACAACAACAACAACAAAACAAACAAACCCTAAGCCTCACCCCTGGTGTAGTCCCGCTCTGGGCAAGGGCAGGATTTATGGTCCCCCTTGACAGAAAAGGATACTGAGGCCACGGCTATGATGTGAACGTGTCCAAGGTAACCCAGCTACCTCACAGCAGAGCCAGGATTAGAACTCGGGTATCCAAAGTGCAGGAAAGGGGGCACAAAAGTGTTGGACATGACTTAGTGACCAAACAAGCAAATCCAAACTGCCACCTCTTTCCTCTCCTCCACTCTGCGTGCGCTGGCCGTGTCCCTGTGGGGCCTCATCCCACAACACCGCCGCCTCCTCTAAAGCCTCTGGCCCAGCCCTCCACCTGCCTGATGTTCTCTGCTCCAGGGCCTCCTGCTCACCTGCTTCTGGTCATCCAGGGCCAAGGTAAGGTCACCTGCTCAGAGTCACTGCCACAACCACGCTGTCTGAAAGAGTCCCTGTCACTCTTGATTGTAACACCCTACAGTACCTCTTCATAGCATTCATCACCTTGAACATCATCTTGCTTATTCACTTCTTTTGTTCTCTGCGCATCTCTGCTTTGCTTCCAGCTCCAGCTCATCCAGAGCGTAAGCAGTCCCTGTGGCGGTCTACTTCCCCACCGTGTGCCCAGCACTGAGAACAGTGCCTAACCCCTGGTGGGTGCCCCATAGACACTTAGCTACATGATTGATCAATAAATGCAGATCGTTATCAATGCCTTACCTTCACATAAAGCCTCTGCAAATATACATGCATGTATGGATGCTTATGGGCTTCCCTGGTGCTCAGCGGTGTAAAGAACCCACCTGCCAATGCAGGAGATGCAGGTTCGATCCCTGGGTCAGGAAGATCCCCTGGGGAAGGAAATGGCAATCCACTCCTATGTTTGCCTGGGAAATCCCATGGACAGAGGAGCCTGGTGGGCTACAGTCCATGGGGTTACAGAAGAGTCGGACATGACTTAGTGACTAAACAGCAACATGGATATATATATATATAAGGATATTTAAATAGACATCCCTAAGACTTCAAAAGCATTTTCACAAGTAATAATTTACTGTCACTTGTCCCATGTAAGGTAGGAGGAACAGGCTTTCTTACAAACATTTTATAAACAGGGAAATTGAGAGATTTAGTAACTTTTCATCCTGACCCTAATATTAGGAGCCCAGGGCTCCCCTGCAGGTCACTTGCTATATAACATTAAGGAAGTCATTTTTTTTTCCCTCTGCAGGCCTCAGTCTCCTTTCAATGGAGGCTTGTAAACTCAAATATCTCTAGCGTTTCTTCCAGGAATGGTACTCTAGGGTGGTGGCTCCCAAAATGCAGGCTTGGAACCCTAGCATCTGAGGAGGTATCCCAGGGAACCACTCGGGAAATACTGTGTTAGTGTTGGCTCCAGGGTTACGTCACAGCAGGTACTGAACCCCAGCATGGGTGAGAAGCAGCTGTCCTGGTGCAGAGGAGAAAGTGGAAGGAACGAAACCTGCCAGCTTCTGCACTGTGCTAGGTGTGTCCCAAGCACTTCCTGCACGCCACCTCATTTGATCTCCAAATCTCTAGGAAGTAGGCAGTCTTCTTACTTCCACTTTATAGCTTGGAAACTAAATAAAACCAAGGAAATTCAGAAAGATGACGTATATGGCAGAGGATGGTTGCTCAATCAAATGACCTCAGATTTCGCTCACAAAGCTTACAAGGCTGTAAAAGCTTAGTTGTTATGTATTTTATTTGCCATCAGCTATGGAGAATTGTTGCTTCACTTTCACCTTCAGCTATGGAGAATTGTTGCTTCACTTTCACCTTCCAAATGTTCGGTAAGGGCACCTATCAGCTGAACCTAAATGTCATCTAGGACTCTAGCTGCAAGGGAGTCTGGGAATGTAGTTTCCTTAGCTTTAGGCACTCTGCAGGACAGTACACAGGAGAGTGGCAATCATGCAGAGTGCCAAGGACCACATCCATCCTTCATCCTATGGTGAACTTGGTTATCAGGGTCTCTTCCTGGACTCTGGGGGTCTGAGATGTGATCTGGGAACTAGGGAGGAGAGACAGAATTACTGCAGCAATAGACTGAGGATAGAAGTGGAAGGCCATCAAGGTCCAAGATAAAGACACAAAGCTCCTAGGGAGTTTTCTGGTGGCCTAGTAGTTAGGATTCCAGATTTTCATTGCTGTGTTCTGGGTTCAGTCCCTCGATGGGGAACTGAGATCCTGCAAGCTGTGTTGATGTTGTTCAGTCACTAGGTGAAGTCGCTCAGTCGTGTCCAACTCTTTGCGACCCCATGGACTGTAACCTACTAGGCTTCTCCGTCCATGGGATTCTCCAGGCAAGAATACTGGAGTGGATTGCCATTTCCTTCTCCAGGTGATATTCCCGACCCAGGGATCGAACCCAGGTCTCCAGCATTGCAGGCAGATGCTTTAACCTCTTTAACCTCTGAGCCATCAGGGAAGTTACTAAGTCATGTCCAACTCTTTGCTCTCCCATGTGTTGCCATCCATGGGAGTCCAGGCTTCCCTGTCCTTGCCCATCTTCCAGAGCTTGCTCAAACTCATGTCCATTGAGTCAGTGATGCCATCCAACCATCTTGTCCTCTGTTGTCCCCTTCCTTGCCTTCAATCTTTCCCAGCATCAGGGTCTTTTCCAATGAGTCAACTCTTCACATCAGGTGGCCAACGAACATACTGAAGATTCAACTTCAGCGTCAGTCCTTCCAATGAATATTCAGGGTTAGTTTCCTTTAGGATTGACTGGTTTGATCTCTTGCAGTCCAAGGAACTCTCAAGAGTCTTCTCCAGCACACAGTTCAAAGGCATCATATATATATATATAAGGATATTTAAATAGACATCCCTAAGACTTCAAAAGCATTTTCACAAGTAATAATTTACTGTCACTTGTCCCATGTAAGGTAGGAGGAACAGGCTTTCTTACAAACATTTTATAAACAGGGAAATTGAGAGATTTAGTAACTTTTCATCCTGACCCTAATATTAGGAGCCCAGGGCTCCCCTGCAGGTCACTTGCTATATAACATTAAGGAAGTCATTTTTTTTTCCCTCTGCAGGCCTCAGTCTCCTTTCAATGGAGGCTTGTAAACTCAAATATCTCTAGCGTTTCTTCCAGGAATGGTACTCTAGGGTGGTGGCTCCCAAAATGCAGGCTTGGAACCCTAGCATCTGAGGAGGTATCCCAGGGAACCACTCGGGAAATACTGTGTTAGTGTTGGCTCCAGGGTTACGTCACAGCAGGTACTGAACCCCAGCATGGGTGAGAAGCAGCTGTCCTGGTGCAGAGGAGAAAGTGGAAGGAACGAAACCTGCCAGCTTCTGCACTGTGCTAGGTGTGTCCCAAGCACTTCCTGCACGCCACCTCATTTGATCTCCAAATCTCTAGGAAGTAGGCAGTCTTCTTACTTCCACTTTATAGCTTGGAAACTAAATAAAACCAAGGAAATTCAGAAAGATGACGTATATGGCAGAGGATGGTTGCTCAATCAAATGACCTCAGATTTCGCTCACAAAGCTTACAAGGCTGTAAAAGCTTAGTTGTTATGTATTTTATTTGCCATCAGCTATGGAGAATTGTTGCTTCACTTTCACCTTCAGCTATGGAGAATTGTTGCTTCACTTTCACCTTCCAAATGTTCGGTAAGGGCACCTATCAGCTGAACCTAAATGTCATCTAGGACTCTAGCTGCAAGGGAGTCTGGGAATGTAGTTTCCTTAGCTTTAGGCACTCTGCAGGACAGTACACAGGAGAGTGGCAATCATGCAGAGTGCCAAGGACCACATCCATCCTTCATCCTATGGTGAACTTGGTTATCAGGGTCTCTTCCTGGACTCTGGGGGTCTGAGATGTGATCTGGGAACTAGGGAGGAGAGACAGAATTACTGCAGCAATAGACTGAGGATAGAAGTGGAAGGCCATCAAGGTCCAAGATAAAGACACAAAGCTCCTAGGGAGTTTTCTGGTGGCCTAGTAGTTAGGATTCCAGATTTTCATTGCTGTGTTCTGGGTTCAGTCCCTCGATGGGGAACTGAGATCCTGCAAGCTGTGTTGATGTTGTTCAGTCACTAGGTGAAGTCGCTCAGTCGTGTCCAACTCTTTGCGACCCCATGGACTGTAACCTACTAGGCTTCTCCGTCCATGGGATTCTCCAGGCAAGAATACTGGAGTGGATTGCCATTTCCTTCTCCAGGTGATATTCCCGACCCAGGGATCGAACCCAGGTCTCCAGCATTGCAGGCAGATGCTTTAACCTCTTTAACCTCTGAGCCATCAGGGAAGTTACTAAGTCATGTCCAACTCTTTGCTCTCCCATGTGTTGCCATCCATGGGAGTCCAGGCTTCCCTGTCCTTGCCCATCTTCCAGAGCTTGCTCAAACTCATGTCCATTGAGTCAGTGATGCCATCCAACCATCTTGTCCTCTGTTGTCCCCTTCCTTGCCTTCAATCTTTCCCAGCATCAGGGTCTTTTCCAATGAGTCAACTCTTCACATCAGGTGGCCAACGAACATACTGAAGATTCAACTTCAGCGTCAGTCCTTCCAATGAATATTCAGGGTTAGTTTCCTTTAGGATTGACTGGTTTGATCTCTTGCAGTCCAAGGAACTCTCAAGAGTCTTCTCCAGCACACAGTTCAAAGGCATCAATTCTTTGGTACTCAGCCTTCTTTACAGTCCAACACTCACATCCGTACATGACTACTGGAAAAAACATAGCTTGGACTATATGGGCCTTTCTTGGCAAAGTGATGTCTTTGCTTTTTAATATACCATCTAGGTTTATCATAGCTTTTTTTCCCAAGGAGCAAGCATCCTTTAATTTCATGGTTGCATTCACCATCCACAGTGATTTTGGAGTCCAAGTATATGAAATCTCACACTATTTTCCCCACCTATTTGCCATGAAGTGATTGGACCAGATACCATGACCTTCGTTTTTTGAATGTTGAGTTTTAAGCCAGGTTTTTCACTGTCCTATTTCACCTTCATCAATAGGCAAGCTGTGAAACACAGCTAAAAATAAAATTTTTTTAAAAAAAAGCTCCTTCCCAAAATTACAGCAAAAGCAAGAGAAATGAAAATAAAGAAAAAGGGATGCAGCTGCAATAAGTGAAGTGTCATTTTCTCATGTTGAAGCCACCTCGCGGGGTTCTGCTCCCATCCTCACTATGCAGCTTTAGACACAGCCTCTCCCTCTGGAAAAACAAACAAACAAACAAACACTTTGATTACTTTTCTTTTGCCTCTAGTTTGAGGAGCAAGTGGACCCTCAGACCCACATGTGATGAACATAGGACGCAGATTTGAGAGAGATCATGATGGTCTGCCAACCAGAAAAGTCAAGTGGCTTCACCCATTTGCCTTTGAAGTTGTACTCATTCAACCTGGAAAGTTCTATAAGTGGCAGAGCCACCTTTCAATAGAATTTTAATTCAAAGGAGCAGGGCTTCATGTGCTATTTATTTTATAGGAGTTTATTTCTAAGAATGAGTATATATTACTTCTACAATCAAGAAAAAGTGACTTAAAAATACAAAGTCTTTTGGTAGGTGCAGTGGGAGGGATGAAGAGGTAGAGCACAGAGGATTTGAGGGGCAGTGAAAACATTCCATAACAATGGATATATGACATTATACATTTGTGCAAACTCATACCATGTATCTCACCAAGGGTGAACTGTAATGTAATCTATAGATTTTTGGTGGACTTTTCAAACCATGAGTCAATGTAGATTCATAAGTTTCATGTACATTCTGGTGGGGGATGTTGATAATGGGAAGGGCTCTGCATGGGTGGGGGCAGGGGGTATATGGGAAATCTTTTCCCTTCAGTTTTTCTGTGAACCTTAAATTGTCTCCATTTTCTAAAAAATACAATCTCTTGATCAAAATAAAATAAAAGGCTAATTAATGCAGGGATGGGAACATCTGGTAAAACATGGAAAAAGGAAAGAACTCCCATTAGCAGAAGGCTAAACTTAGCATGGTCATACCTGAATATTGTTTCATTTTGTTTTGGTTAGAGAATACATGGGTATTAAAATTTGTTTTAAAAAATAAAATGCAGAACTGTACAATCTCTCATACATACACACACAGACATGTTTTTCTAGTCACAACTGTGACTTAGAATTTAGCTCCAACTGTGGGATTATAGAATGTTTGAGTCTTAAAGGACCAAGTGGTATCAAACCATGATCTGAGATGATCCACAGATATATCTGAAGGACTCCAAGAGCAGAGGAGATAGTGGTGACCAAGGACTCCCTCCAGCCTGAAGTGAAAGGACTTCCCTTTCATCTATTTTATACTTTGGGCTTGCCTACAAGATTCCATTTTTAATACTCTGCAATGATCTATATGGGAAAAGAATCTAAAAAGGAGTGAATATATGCATATGTGTGAATCAGTTGATTTGCTGAACAGCAGAAACTGACACATTATAAATCAATTATTCAGTTCAGTTCAGTTTCTCAGTCACGTCTGACTCTTTGTGACCCCATGGACAGCAGCACACCAGGCTTCCCTATCCATCACCAACTCCAGGAGCCTACTCAAACTCATGTCCATCAAGTCAGTGACGCCATCCATCCAACCATCTCATCCTCTGTCATCCCCTTCTCCTGCCTTCAATCTTTCCCAGCATCAGGGTTTTTTCTAATGAATCAGTTCTTCTCACCGGGTGGCCAAAGTATTGGAGTTTCAGGTTCAGCATCAGTCCTTCCAATGAATATTCAGGACTGATTTCCTTTAGGATGGACTGGTTGGATCTCCTTGCAGTCCAAGAGACTCTCAAGAGTCTTCTCCAACACCACAGTGCAAAAGCATCAATCCTTCAGTGCTCAATTTTCTTTATAGTCCAACTCTCATATCCATACATGACTACTGGAAAAAAAACCACAGCTTTGACTAGACTAACTTTTGTTGGCAAAGTAATGTCTCTGCTTTTCAATATGCTGTCTAGGTTAGTCATAGCTTTTATTCCAAGGAGCAAGCGTCTCTTAATTTCATGGCTGCAGTCACCATCTGCAGTGATTTTGGAGCTCAGAAAAATAAAGTCAGCCACTGTTTCCACTTTTTCACCATCTATTTGCCATGAAGTGATGGGACCAGACGTCATGATCTTTATTTTCTGAATGCTGAGTTTTAAGCCAACTTTTTCACTCTCCTCTTTCACTTTCTTCAAGAGGCTCTTTAGTTCTTCACTTTCTGCCATAAGGGTGGTATCATCTGTATATCTGAGGTTACTGGTATTTCTCCTGGCAATCTTGATTCCAGCATGTACTTCATCCAGCCTGCCTGGCATTTCCCATGATGTACCTCTGCAAATAAGTTAAATAAGCAGGGTTATAGTTGATTAAATTAAGAAATTTTTTAACGAAATTTACTGCAACACACATAGGAAATCAAGGGAATAAGCTCAAAGCTCTATTTTTGTTGTTCTGTCCTGTTGACCCTTCACTACCCCAGAGACTGCAGCATGGTAGGCTTCCCTGTCCTTCACTATCTCCCAGGGTTTGCTCAAACTCATGTCCATGGAGTCACTGATGCCACCCAACCATATCATCCTCTGCCACTGCCTGCCCTCCCTGCCTTCAATCTGTCCCAGCACCAAGGCTTTTTCCAATGAGGTAGCTGTTCTCATCAGACGACCAAAATACTGGAGCTTCAGCTTCAGTTTCAGATGGGAACCTAAGGCTAAGAGAGCTGAAGAGCCCACGTACCATCCTGCAAGAAGCAGAAACACAGGATCTGGAACTGGAAATCCGACGCCTCATCTGCTTTCCCTCCACACCCACCGCAAGACTCTCAGGCTGAGTGGCCCAGACAGACATGGCTAGGATCCAAGGGTCAGATCATTGTTGGTGCTGTTTGTTTGCACAACGTAGAATACTGTTTAAGACCTGAAGCTGGGAGATGTCCCCTGGCGAGCCTCTCTGAGTTGGAGCCCAGAGGAGAGCGTTTCGAGAGCTCATGGCCTGAGACCCAGCGAGCCCTGGAGAAGACCGTCTGGCTCTTCCAGGGGGCAGCGTGCTCTGCTGTTCCGCGTCACCTCCCCTTGCGGTATTGTAAACACGTGTCCACTGTATGTTTTTAAAACATGAGAAGAAGCAGGATCCTGCCTGCATGTTTTGACATAAACTGTAAGGAGGGAGAATGGGACCAGTGGATCTCGCCTGTGCAGAATGTCATTGTCTGCCACACCTGATGGTTAATCTCAGCCTCCAGGCTGGGCTGTCTGGACGGTCCCTCTACCCCACTGTCCACACCCACCCTGGCAGGCAGAGTGGAAACCTGGGACGCACACTCCACTTTGCCCCTCATGGGCTCTGGGCTTCTGTCCTTGGTTTCCTCACCTGAAAAATGAGACCCATGGCCTAGATCATGGTTTTCAAGCTATCAGAGACACTCGCTTTGTATGCATTTTATAAAATGGGTGTCCTGCTAAGATCTAGATTGAGATTTCTGCTACTAAAAGGAAATTGGAAGTCCACTGGATTAGATGCTTCTAATATTGCCTTCAGCTCTGCAATATCGCAGATCTCGATTTTGCTTCTCTTTAAAGAGCTAGAGGAAGTTTCACTTCCATCCAAGAGAGATCAAGAAAGGCCCCCTCTGTCCTGTCCCTGGACGGTTAGCTGAGGATCTCAGAGTCTGGGGAGCTCAAGTGTGTGGTCACCTCTTAACTCATCCTCTCTCATCCGCACAGAGTGAGTGGTTCCCTACTCTGGCCCACGTCAGCGCCTCTGTCTTGTGCCAACCACACTGCCACACAACTGCTGGCTTGCCCTGTCTGCCCCTCCGACCACTTCTGCCTCCTCCCTTCCATCCCCTCTCAGCCACCTGAGGCGCATAAAGTGAAAGTCGCTCAGTCGTGTCCATCTCTTTGCAATCCCATGAACTATACAGTCCATGGAATTCTCCAGGCCAGAATCTAGAGTGGGTAGCCTTTCCCTTCTCCAGGGGATCTTCCCAACCCAGGGATTGAACCCAGGTCTCCCGCATTGCGGGCGGATTCTTTACCAGCTGAGCCACAAGGGAAGGCACCTGAGGCCACAGATGTGTCTTATTCTATCCTGAAATCCCAGCACCTGGCACAATACCTGGTATATTGTAAAAATCAATAAATGGAGGATGATAAAACTAGAGTTGCCCTACGAATCTGCAGTCTCACTCCTGGGCGTGTAACCAGACGAAACTGGTGAGGGAGGACTGGACCGAGAGTGTGGCATTGGCAGATACAAACTCGAACATGTAGTTCAGTCACTCAGTCACGTCTGACTCTTTGCGTCTCCATGGACTCTAGCACGCCAGGCTTTCCTGTCCATCACCAACTCCCGGAGCGTGCGCAAACTCATGTTCATTGAGTCAGTGATGCTATCCAACCATCTCATCCTGTGTTGTCCCCTTATAGAATAGATAAAGAACAAGGTCTTACTTATAGCACAGAGGACTACATTTAATATCCCATGATTATGAGAAAGAATGTATAGGGACTTCCCTGGTGGTCCAGTGGCTAAGACGTCACACTCCCCATGTAGGGGGTCTCAACTAAACATCTTGCCACAACTAAGACCTAGTGCAGCAAAATAAATAAATATTGTAAAACAGAATATGTATATATAATATATATATGAACATATAAAACTGAATCACTTTCCTGTACAGCAGAAATTGACCCAACATTGTAAATCAGCTATGCAACAGTAAAATAATTTTTTTTTAAGTGCATGTTGAATTGCCGTTTGAACAACTGGACTTCCTTTCAAATTCAGCAGTCTACAGCCAACCTTTCAGTGCACGCAGTTTCAAGAAACACATTCCTGCCTGGTGTGGAAAACAGTTATCTATTCACTCAGCACATGCTGAGCATCAACTCTAAGCCAAGCAGGACTCTAGGGCCTGAGACACAATGGAGGCTAAAACCTGCTCCATCTCCGGTGGAGAGGCACCAGAATCCTGTGATAGAATGGAGTCCAGCGAGAGGGCTAGGAAGAGTCTCCCTCCCCAGAAAATGAATCTTTCTACTGTCACGGCCATGTGTGGAAGCTGAGGCTTAACGTGTGAAGTGGGAAAAGGAAGTCATCAGTGCTGGTGTCCTTCCTGAGAAAGGGAACCAGGAGACTTGCTGAACAGAGCACAGAATACCGGAGCACGGGGGAAGAGAGCTTCGCAGAGGGACACAAAGCAAGAGGGAAAGGCTGCTGCCTCCCTCGCCACGTTCCCTGACCCGGAGACTGTAGTGTCTGAAAAAAGTCTAGGATCTGCAGTGCTGGGTTTGAATCTGGTCACTGTTCTTTGCTCTCGCTAAGTGATGAGAGGCAGGTTGTCCTAATTTTTTTGACACTGTCTTGGGAGAAAGATCGTGACTTTCAATGGTGATGTGTTGAGTTGCAAGTGACTTTGGGATTGCCCGTGGAGGGTCCAGAAGGCACCCAGACACTAGATCTGGAGTTTGGGGAGCAGTCTGTGCTAGGGAGAGATCTTGGGAGTTAAATTGTATGTGTGCGTTCTTTGAAGCCCCTGATTTATTTGACAACACCCAGGGAGAAGGCACAGGAGAATGGAGGGGTGGTGAGGAAGGAACCCCAGAGAATACTCTGATTAGAGTGACCCAGAAGCTAAGACCTCCCGGAAGTAGGTTTTCTGTTCCAAGCTTTTCTAGAACTTATTCAGGCAGTTGTTTTCAGTTCAGTTCAGTCACTCAGTCATGTTCGACTCTCCTCAGCCCCAGGCGTCCCTGTCCATCACCAGCTCTCGGATTAGAGTGACCCAGAAGCTGAGACCTCAGGGAAGCAGGTTTTCTCCTCCGAGCTCTTCTAGAACTTACTCAGGCAGTAGTTTTAGCTCCCAACCAACTGCCCATGCAGTCTCTGCTGTTTCCCACCCAATATTGTGGTCTCTGAGGACAGGATGCGTGTATGATGTGTCATTCAGTCCTAGCGGACTCTGCCACCCCGGGGACTCTAGCACACCAGGCTTCTCTGTCCATGCAATTCTCAGGCAAGAATACTAAAGTGGATTGTCATTTCCTCCTCCAGAGGATCTCCCAATCCAGGGTTCCAATCCTCATCTCCTGTGTCTCCTGCATTGGCAGGTGGATTCTTTACCACTGAGTCACCTGGGAAGCCCTATCTTATTTTTTTTAATTAACATATTTATTTATTTTACTTTACAATATTGTACTGGTTTTGCCATACATTGACTTGAATCCGCCACGGGTGTACATGTGTTCCCCATCCTGAATCCCCCTCCCACCTCCCTCCCCATCCCATCCCTCCGGGTCAGCCCTATCTTACTTTATCAAGTTTTAAATCATGAGGCCCTTCAGTTCAGTTCAGTTGTTCAGTAGCTCAGTCATGTCCGACTCTGCAACCCCATGAATAGCAGCATGCCAGGCCTCCTTGTTCATCACCAACTCCCGGAGTTCACTCAGACTCACGTCGATGGAGTCAATGATGCCATCCAGCAATTTCATCCTCTGTCGTCCCCTTCTCCTCCTGCCCTCAACCCCTCCCAGCATCGAGTCTTTTCTAGTGAGTCAACTCTTCACATGAGGTGGCCAAAGTACTGGAGTTTCAGCTTTAGCATCATTCCCTCCAAAGAAATCCCAGGGCTGATCTCTTTCAGAATGGACTAGTTGGATCTCCTTGCAGTCCAAGGAATTTGCATGAGTCTTCTCCAATATCACAGTTCAAAAGCATCAATTCTTCGGTGCTCAGCTTTCTTCACAGTCCAACTCTCGCATCCATACTTGACTATTGGAAAAACCATAGCCTTGACTAGACAGACCTTAGTAATGTCTCTGCTTTTGAATATGCTATCTAGGTTGATCATAACTTTTCTTCCAAGGAGTAAGTGCTTCGTGAGTGCTTTAGAAGAGAAAGGGACGATCATGTGGGCTTCCTCAATGGGAAAGATTTTTTTTATTTTAATTTTTATTGGCATACAGTTGATTTACAATGTTGCATTAGTTTCAGGGGTACAGCAAAGTGATTCAGTTATACATATACCTATATCCATTCTTTTAAAGATTCTTTTCTGTTATAGATAACCAATAGGAAGGATTTTTACTTTCTTGAAACGTGACCTTAATTTTCTTAGTATTCTAAAGGTTGCTTTGTAATATTCAAACAAGGAGAGATAGGGAGGTGGAGGGGGGAGGAAATAAGCCCTGGTGATGTGAAGCCCATTGAGCTTCTTCTCTTGATCATTGTTAGTTCATTTAATCCCAGCGTTAATGCTATTAGGTCGGTGTGGGTTTTCCCTGGACCAACCCTAGAGTTGTTCTTCTCTCTTCTCTCCAGTAAAAGCATCCCCAGAGATGCCTCTCTAGCACAGGAATGAACTCTCAGGGGTCCTGCCCTCTGACCTCCAAGAGCCCAGGAGCAAGGTGGACTTTGGCCAGTCACACAGAATAGCCAAGGGACTATGCACCAATTCACCATTAATGTCCACCCAGAAGAAAACATAAGCACCATTGATTACCTTCTAATAACCATTTTATTACACATTTATATTTATGAAAGGGCACTGCGAGACGACTGTTATTATTGCTCTAATGCAAAGCAGATGGGCCTGACAGAGGTAAATGGGACTTTCTGGGTGTGGCCCTCAAAGTTTGTGTTTTCCCGGAAGGTTTTGAGCCGGGGCCAAACCAGACCCAGAAGTTCCCCATCATCCACCCCTGTCTCGACACATGACTTTCATTAACAAAATTGCATTGCTCTTTTCTGCAGAAAGTGGTACCATTACTCTAATAAAAACATGTCCATTATGGATCAATTGCCACCTACGTGGTAGTGAGGAGGACTCAGAAGTAAGAGGGTAGGAACGGGTGAGAACAAAGGAAGGCTGGTCTTGCAGAAGGAGGCCCAAGTCACCAAGCCTCCTTCCCAAGCCTGGGGCTGGACGGGAATCAAATTTGTATCTACAGCACCATCACCCTGGGCTCACACCCTGCAGACAGGATTTGGCTCTCTGTTCCAGCCATTCAAACAGCCCAGGCTGTTCAAGCCTGGTCAGTGGGGGTCAACACAAACCCACCAGACCCCCTCCCTCCACATTCACTCTTGGGGCTCATCTGAGGCCATCTGACTTTACTCTTGACTTTGCTTCCTTCCCCCATCCCAGCAACTGCTCTTCCAATTTCCTGCCCCCATGCTCACTTTTTAAATGAAATTTGGATTTCTTGACTTGGCCACGGTCAGGTACCTTCCACCCACAGGCTCCATCCACTCCTGGTACATTCATGGTGACCCCTGTCTCACCAGTGTCCACCAGTACCCACTCAGATTCTGAGACAGCTTAAATTTTTGATACCATAAGGCATGCCCATCTTGGTGTTTGTGCTTTTCCCCACACCTCTGATGCTTAAGCTTTTAGGTGCATGAGAACTGACGGAAGAGAGGCAGGAATGTAAATTCCTGAGTCTTATCTTCAGAAATATAGATTCCGTTAAGTCTGCAATGGGCCATGAACCTAGGTTTCTTATGGTGGATGAATCAAAAGGAGGAAGACCCTGGGGTACACTTTGAAAGCACAGCCTGAAACTGCCCTCACGTGCCTTAGCTGGTAGGTAAGTGACCACTGCAAAAAGTAAGGATAACTTGCATCCACATGACACACAAACTGTTCATGGGGTTCTCATGGCAAGAATACTGATGTGGTTTGCCATTCCCTTCTCCAGTGGACCAGAGTTGTCAGAGTCGGTGATGGACAGGGAAGCCTGGTGCGCTGCTGTCCACGGGATTACAAAGAGTCGGACACGACTGAGCGACTGAACTGCACTGATGCTCAAACCCTTTCGAGCACTTTCGTAGCCACTTGTTTTCTGTCCCCTCTGGCTCTCTCTCCATGAGCACCGTCTCCCCTTCCTGCTGTCTCTCTGCCTCTTTAACAAGGGCAGTACTCTTCCCACTGCCCTCTACTCAGAACAGATGCTCAGAAAGGAATCTGTGCTGAGCCCTTGACTAGGGGCCCACTGGGGACAGACACCATGGGTCAGTGACCTCTGTATCCTTCCCGGCATCTGGCATGAAACCCAGTCCCCATGACATGCCAATAGCTCCATGACAAAGTGCCAAAGCGGATTTAGGGAGAGTTTTTTGCACTAAAATCTGGTTTCTTGCTCTAAATGAAAACCTACTCTCTATTGGAAGATTTGTCTAGTGGCAGAGAGCAGGTGGGAGGTGGCCTTACAGTTATGTGAGAGACGGCTCTTGTTGGACCCCACAATGAGCTCAGAAAAGGTAAGGAATGGTGTGGCCCCAAGAAAACAAGCTTTGGAGCCAGTCAGGGTGTGTATCCTGGGTCTACCTACTTTCTCTCTTGTCATATTTATAGGCAACTTCTATCCCTCTCAGTTTTCTTGTCTATAAAAAAGAGGCAAACACCCTTCCTCACAGGGTAGTTGTCAGCATTAGTGAAAAGTGAAGTCTCTCAGTCTCATCCGACTCTTTGTGACCCCATGGACTGTAGCCTATCAAGCTCCTCACTCCATGAGATTCTCCAGGCAAGAGTACTGGAGTGGGTTGCCACTTCCTTCTCCAGGGGATCTTCCCGACCCAGGGATTGACCCCCGATCTCCTGCATTCCAGGCAGATGCTTTAACCTCTGAGCCACCAGGGAGAGTGAATTTTCGTTTAGACCTTGCACCTAGTAAGCATGTTATCAGTGATGTGCATGCATGCTAGGTCTCTTCAGTCCTGTCTGACTCTTTGTGACCCTGTGGACTGTAGCCCACCAGGCTCCTCTGTCCATGGGATTCTCCAGGCAAGAATACTAGAGTGGGTTGCCATGCCCTCCTCCAAGGAATATTCCAGAGCCAGGGATCAAACCCGTGTCTCCTGTGTCCCCTGCATTGGCAGGTGGGTTCTTGACCATTCGTGCCACCTGGCAAGCCCCTTACCAGTGGTAGTTTCATCAAATGCTGGTCCCTGAGTTTTAAAATATAATCTCATTAAAGAGAAGACTAACACACAGGAAAAGTGTGAGTCCAGGCTTGAGACTAAGCCACGTGGAACTCACCAAAGAGCTGGAGAAGCCTGGAGAAGGGTGACCACCTGGAGGAGCTCTGGAAGGACATGGAACCTCCCTGCCCCTCAAAGGATGAAGGTATGGAGTGCCAGGAAATGGGAGAGACACTGGCCTGGGCTGCAACAAGGTAGCACAGTGATTCAGAGGACCACTGAGAGAAGAGAGTCCTTTTTTTAAATTTATGCCTGCTTTAATATGGGCCTCCCAGGTGGCGCTAGTTGTAAAGAACCTGCCTGCCAATGCAGGAGACATGAGAGACGTGGGTTCAATCCCTGGGTCAGGAAGATCCCCTGGAGCAGGGAATGACAACCCAGTCCAGTATTCTTGTCTGGAGAATCCCATGGACAGAGGAACCTCGTGGGCAACAGTCCACAGTGTCACAAAGAGTTGGTCATGACTGAAGCCACTTGGTACCCGCACAGCTTCAATACAGAAAGGATGTAGGAAAAAAGCAGTACCAAGATTATATTGTTTTCACCTGGATGTCAAGACCATAACAGAAAGTGGAATCAATATTTAGGTCAGGTCTTCGGGGGCCATAGATATTTTACTCCATGTGTCCTAGCAACCAAAGGGGAAAAGCAACCAGAGGCAGGTCTGTAATTCCTTCCGTCACAGAGGAGGAAGAGACACATTTTGCTCTTCAGAAAATGGAAGACTTTTTCCTAGTGCTGGACTGTGGAGGAAACTTCTCATTGGACTTATTGCAAACAATGCTTTATGTCTTGAACCAGCTTCATTGTATATAATGAGGTCTCTTGGCTTTTACTTAAAGTGTCCCACTGTCAATGGTGGAAGTACCACTCACAATCCAGGAGGACAGAGAGGATAGGCTAACATAGCCTCCGTACATCTTTCTGATGGGCTTGAGTCCGCCGGGAGTGGGCGACCCCCATCTTCCCTTCATCCTTGAGCACTGGCTGGCCACCAGCGATGAGCTTTCCAGTGGTTTCCCATTGCTCTTCCAAGAAAGTGCAACCTCCTCACTAGAGTCTGCAGAGACTGCCACCATTCAGCTTCTCCCTACTCCCCAAGGCCCGCTTCCTACTCCACAGCATGACATTCCAGACACACAGGCCTTTGAGAAGGTGCCACTCTTTCCTACCGCTGAGCCTTTGCCCTTGTGCACTCCGCGCAGATGACTCCACACGCTGCTTCTCACATGCGGTGGTTGACTTCTTACATTTTGGGTCTCGACCTACAGTCAGTCCCTTCTTCCCATGGCTCTTCCCTGCCTGCCCCTCCAAACCAGGCCTCTCCTATCATTCTCCAGCTCCTTCTCGGTGTCTCTCCTCCATAGCACCAGTCACAATCTATATGCCATTTCCTCCTGCCTTTACTGGGCAATTGGTGTCTTCCCTCTAGAATGAAAGAGGGTGAGGATACCGCCTGCTTTTCTGTCACACCCCAGGGCCAAGAGAGCATCTGAGGCGTGGCTGATGCTCAACATATATCAGTTGAACAAATGGGGAGGTGGAGGGGGGGGAGGGGGGAGTGTTCTTCAAGGAGAGCCTGGTGGGTAGGCTTTTCTGCATGAAATCCCGGCTTAAAAGATCCATCTGTTCAAGCAACTTCCCAGGTGGTCCAGTGGCTAAGACTCCATGCTTAAAGCAGGGTTCCCAGTCCCTGGTCAGGGAACATGCCCACATGCCACAAGTAAGAGTTTGCAAGTTTCAACTGAAGATCCCGCGTGGCTACAACTAGACCCGGCACAGCCAAAGAAATAAATACTAAAAAAAAAAAAAAAAAAAAAAAATCAACCGTTCAAGAAGATATCCTTCCGCAGAAATCAAGGAAGCCCAAACAACCTTGACTCCCAGAAGAGCCAGTCAATCGGCTCAGACAGCTCATGCCTCTGCAGACAAGATTGCTGCTGCTGCTGCTGCTGCTGCTGCTGCTGCTGCTAAGTCGCTTCAGTCGGGTTTCTCTTAAGAACTGGTTCTGGGTGGGTGGCGGGCCGGGTGTGTTCTCTGCTGCAGCCTTCCCCAAGAGTGAAGTGGGAGCAGAAGGGTAATCAGATTCTTTTCTTCTATCACTTTCAATCCGATACCCAAAGAAAAGTCCCCCCGCCCCCCTCTGGGGAGATGAGAACAGATCTCCACCTCAAGGCACCAAAGCGTGCTGCACGCTGAAACAAAATAAAAAAAGAGACACTGTCTGGATATGAGCGAAAAAAAAATCTCTTCCTTGGCCCTTTGCTGGTAGCAGGGTCCACTGGCATTAGTCCGCAGCTAAGGGCAGCTGTCTGTCTTGAGTGATGCTTCCCCCCCAGCCCCCCGCGGAGAGTAACCAGGGCGCGGCCACCCACCGCCGCCCGGCTGTCTGTAGCCCAGACCGAACTGAAGGCTTATTATCACGGCCCGGGCCTCTCTGTTCCCTTTGGTTTCCTCCTTCTCTCCCACACTCTTCTCCGGCTCCAAACAGGCCACCTGGTGCCCACACCCAAATTCCTGCCCTTCAGCCTGTCCTTTGCTACAACCACACGAAGCTGGAGATGCGACCCAGAAATTTCCCCAGCTGAAGTCCAAGGTGGTCAGAGACTCCATTCCTGCTCAGCCACTCTCAAGCTGTGTGAACTTGAGCAAAACTCCTCCTTGCCTTGGTTCAGTCATCTGTAAAATAAGCAAACTGTCCTCATTCACGTCCTAACTTCATGATCTTTACCATGGCCTCATCTTAGCTCTTCTATTCCTTTTTTTGTTTGTTTTTCGAACATAACTTCATTTTTTTTGCCATGCTGTGTGACATGCAGGATCTTAGTTCCCCAAACAGGGATCGAATCCATGCCCCCTGCAATGGAAGCTCAGAGTCTTCACAACTGGACAGCCAGGAAAAAGAGCCCCTGTTCTATTATTTAAAATATTATTGTCTCATGTTTGCCTTTATACTCACTCACTTGTCAAGCAATGATATCTTGGGTGTTCTATGTATATTTTCCTAAAATACAGTCAAAATAAATATTTTAAAAATTATCTGTCTACCACTAAAAGTCATTTTACATTTCATCAGTCCAGCATAAGCACACTTCTAGAAATACTGGATTAATTAATGGATCTCTGACATATTGTTCCTACAATGTATGATTCTGAGGACAATTCTAGAACATAGAACTACTTTGACTCCTGAGAGTACAAACAGTGTGGCTCGCATTTCATCACATCCAGGATGGTGCATCCTTGTCTTGGTATTCACGGAATTTCAACAACTGTTGATGGTAATAAGCTCCAAGAGTGAAGGTCCTATTCTGAGCATAATTAGATTTTTTCATGCATTTAAGTCCCTACTATGTGTCATGTCTGATACTAGATACTTGCAGAATAGAAACAGTAGAAGGTATAGGCCTGTCTTCATTAGGTCTGGCAGGAGACAGCCATGGAAACTAAAAACTTTGCCGAAGTGTGGCAAGAAAACCAGGCTGCAAATCCCTAGAGAAAGAAGACAATCTTATCCACCTGTGAGTCCTGGCACCCGGGACTGCACCCAGCACATGGTGGAGGTTCTAGAATGGGAATATTTATTTACAAAGTACTCCAGGGGATCAGTGAAGACAGAGATTTATATTGGGAACATCCTTGAGGGCTCTGCTGAGCAGGCTTTTGAAAGAGGAGGTATTCGCTGGTGAGGAAATCCAGACAAAATTGCCTAAATAAAGACCCAGAGGAGAAACACAGAAAGAAGTCTAGAGATCTACCAGTTATTAAAAAGGGCAAGACAGTGTCTCTTTAGAGGGACTGGGTAAGAGCTGAAGATATCAAGCTAAACTGGCCCCCTGGGAGGCAAGTAGGTGAGCTAAGGGCATTGAAGTTCAACTGTGAGCAGGTCGTTAGGAGTATCAGGATGCAGAGAAGAAGGTGGGCTGACTAGAGATCTCAGGTCCTCAAGGACAACCTGGCACTGATGTCCCTGGGTTTTCGGTCATTCTAGACTGGGTGCAGAGGAGAAGGCAATGGCACCCCACTCCAGTACTCTTGCCTGGGAAATCCTATGGACGGAGGAACCTGGTAGGCTGCAGCCCATGGGGTTGCTAAGGGTTGGACATGACTGAGCAACTTCACTTTCACTCTTCACTTTTATGCATTGGAGAAGGACATGGCAACCCACTCCAGTGTTCTTGCCTGGAGAATCCCAGGGATGGGGGAGCCTGGTGGGCTGCCGTCTATGGGGTCGCACAGAGTCGGACACGACTGAAGTGACTAAGCAGCAGCACTGGGTGCAGAGAAGCCAGGAGCTCCATATCCCAAGAAGTGCAGGGGAAAAATAAAAACTAACCAAAGGACCAAATAAAGTGCAACCTAACAAGACAGGAAACTTTCAGATGCTAACTGTCTATTCTAGACAGACAAACCTGTACTCCGCTCCTACCATCACCATGAAGTCCAGGAGGGGAGCCTAGATTTCCACCCTCACCACTCAGTCATAAGACACCCACCTCCTCCACCAGGATGGTATCAGAGAAGGCAGCTTAGAGAAGAGGGACATTCGTGTCTGCTGGGCGGTAATGCGCTACAGGAGCCTGAAGTCCCACCCCTACCTGGGAGTGAAGAGGTGCCCCTCCCCAGCCCTGCTGCTGGGAATCAGAGGAGACCTCACAGAGAGCCAAGCCTTCACCACCATCCAGCGGTAACACAGCCACTCCGAAGTGTCAGTGGAGGCTCCCTGATGAGCAGGAAATGTTAAGCACCCTGCCTGTCTCAGCCAGGATGGTATCAGCAGCGGCAGAGTGGACTATTTGGACTTCCATACCCACCTGGGACCCAGAGGCAGAACCCTTCTCTCCCACCAGAGCGGCTTCAGTGGAGGCGGATGACAACAGAAAATTGAAAGAAGATCCAGCTGCTCCTAACGTAACTCCCAAGTCGTCCGGGTTTCCATCAAAACAATCACCCTTTCCCTCAAGAACCAGGAAAATCTCAACTTAAGTGAGAAAGACCGTCGACAGATTCCACACCAGATGATACAGATGATAGACTTCTGTGCCCAAGAGTTTAACGCAGCCATTGCAAGGATGGGCTTCCCAGGTGGTGGTCGTGGCTGGAATCTGACTGCAATGCAGGAGATGCTCAAGCGGTGCAGGTTCGATCCTTGGGTAGGGAAGATCCCCCAGAGTAGGAAACGGCAACCTCCTCCCATATCCTTGCCTGGAAAATTGCATGGACAGAGGAGCCTGATGGGCCACAGTCCACGGGGTCACAAAAAGTCAGATGCTACTGAGAGACTAAGCAGCAGCATTGCAAGAATGCTTCAGTGTGCAAATAGCCTTACAACAGGTGGGCTTCCTGGACCGCTCAGTGCAATGCAGGAGACCCCCGTTCAATTCCTGGGTTGGGAAGGTCCCCTGGAGAAGGGATAGGCTACCCACTTGAGTTTTCTTGGACTTCTCTTGTGGCTCAGCTGGTAAAGAATCTGGCTGCAATGCAGGAGACCGGAGTTCGATCCCTGGGTTGGGAAGATCCCCTGGAGAAGGGAAAGGCTACCTACTCCAGTATTCTGTCCTGGAGTATTCCATGGACTATACAGTCCATGGGGTTGCAAAGAGTTGGACAGGACTGAGCGACTTTCACTTTTAAAACAAAAGAAAAACTAGTCTCAGCAAAGAAATAAGAATCAAATGGAAATTTTAGTACTGAAAAAATACAATAGCAAGAAGAAAAGGAAGAATTCAAAATCAATGATCAAATCCAGGGTTCAGCAAACAGCAGCCTCCAAGCCAAATTCGGTTTGCTGTCTATTTTTATTAATGGTTTTATCAGAAGTCAGCCGTGCTTATTTGGTTACAAATGGCCTATGACTATTTTGTGTTACAATGGCAGTGGTGAGTAATTGCAATAAAGAGCATATGTTCTCCAAAACCTAAAGTATTTACCATCTAGCACTTAACACAAAATGTTTGCCAACTCCAGATCTAAACTACCACCTTTAGAAACTCAGAAAAGAAGAATAAAACCCATATAAAATAGGGAAGAAGAAATAAGAAACATAATAAATAATAAGAGTGATGATGGAAATTTCAAGAGTGAGAAAAATGTTCCTTATCTTGACTTGGGTGATAGTTTCATGGATTTCACAGTTTTCCAAATTTATCCGATGATACTCTTCAGATCTATGCATTTTATTGTAGGTAAATTTGCCTCCAAAAATAGCATGGGTCAAATCATTTCACTCTCTAACTCACAATCTTCTGCTGACTCTTCTTTCCATTCAAAGTAAAAGTCAAAAACCTTTCAGCGGCCTCAAAATTTCTGCATAAACCACAGTCCCTCCCACAGTCTGCACTGCATTCTGTTATTTCTCTGACTTTATCTTTGGCTCTTCCCATTGTCATTTCTCTCCACCTACATCATCCTCTTTGATGTTGCTTAAAGATTCTAGACACTCACCTGCGTCTGGGCATTTGCACTGGCTATTCCCTCCACCTAGAATGCTGTTCCCTCAGATACTCCAGTCATCACCTCCTTCACCTTTTTTAAGTCTTTGCTCATCTGTCATCTTCTCAATAAGTCCTACCCTGATGAATATATTTAAAATAATAACTTACTCACCCCTACGTCACCTGGAGGAGGTCTGATTCCCTTTAACCTGTTTCCCACAGTATCATCTTAAACACAACTTTAAAGTTATGTATTTACTATGCATGTTGCGTCTTCTCCCTCTGTGCCTACACTTGCTAGCTAGCATAAGAGCACAAAGGAGGACACGTTCATTTTGTTCTACTTGTGGATATGACACCGCTACTTATACAGGTTGTGTCATTTGGTGAATATTCAAGAAATATTTGTTGAATAAGTAAGTGAGCAACAGACAAAACTTGTGAAGACAATTCAGTGAAGAAAAGTTTCTGTAGTGCTTTCAGGATCTGGCAAAGCAAAAGCTGCTTCTCCTTTGCTTTCGGTATTTCCTCCTTGTCCCTCACCCCTTGCCATCTTGGCCTCACACTGACAGAGCTCACATCCTGAAAAACTACATTCTTTGATTAAAAAGAAAACCCTGACTATATGAGTGGCCAGTGTAGGCCTTTTACCACCCAGTACACTGTATATAGGGTTTAAGAAAGCATCTTTGAAATGAGAGTGACCGTCTTGACCCAGCCCCCTACACACACAAAAATGTGGAGCTGAGGTATAGTTTAACCCTGGAGTGGCCTCCACCCTCACCAAACTTGGATTTGAATAGTTCTGTCCATACTTATTAGATAGCATATTAAAAAGCAGAGACATCACTTTGCCAACAAAGGTCCTTATAGTCAAAGCTATGGTTTTTCCAGTAATCATGTACAGATGTGAGAGTTGGACCATAAAGAAGGCTGAGTGCCGAAGAATTGATGCTTTTAAATTATGGTACTGGAGAAGACTCTTGCGAGCTCCTTGGACAGCAAGATCAAACCAGTGGTCCTAAGGAAAATCAACCCTGAATATTCATTGCAAGGACTGATGCTGAAGCTGAAGTATTTTGGCCACCTGATACAAAGAGCCAACTCATTGTAAAAGACCCTGATGCTGGGAAAGATTGAAGACGAAAGGAAAAGTGGCAGCAGAGGATGAGATGATTAGATAGCACCACCAACTCAATGGACATGAACTTGAGCAAACTTCGGGAGATAGTGGAGGACAGAGGAGCCTGGCATGCTGCAGTCCATGGGGTGTCAAACAACCCAACACAGCTTAGCAACTGAACAACAATGAATAGCCGTTAAGAATTAGTTAGAAAAAAATACACTGTAGGTATTTCAGACTGGAAGGGAAATAGGTTCTAACAAAACCATCAGAAGAGCTGTAGAAGAGAAAGTTAGAGCTCCCACCAGCTCTTAGATTCACCACGAGTTTTTAGAGGATTAGAAAGGTGGAGTCACAGAACAACCACTGCTGATAATCATGGGCAGCAAAGAGACAGGTTATCCAAGGATTATCCAAGGATAACGTCTGGGGTCCCAAAGCATCCCATTTGCCAAAACCTACGCATGTACCCGCCACCACCAGAGAAGCAATAACATTGATTTGGGCTCTTTGCACCTGGTGAATCACACCTTAATGCCTGTGGTCATTGATGCAGTCCAATCTGAACTTTGCTGCAAGAAATTCTGGAAAATGTCATTCTCAGGCTCCAGCCTCTGTGATTTGCAGAGGAGCAGGATGTCTTTACTCTAGATGGATGAGGGTGGTGCCTTCATTGACTCTCCTGTCCTGTCAACTCACTGTGATTTTCAACTAATAAATGCAATTTGTGCAATAGAGGTATCCCTCTCTCCTCCCCCGACCACCTAGTTAAGCACTTCCAGAGGCTTAGTTTAGCATGTCAAATAGCACTTTGGTCTCCTAGGTCTCCTGAGCCTTTCAGTTGCCCTGAGGGAAGGCAGCAGGCAGAATTCTCCCAGTGATAGAGCTTAGCTCCCTATGGGAACTGGCGGTCCATTGACCCAACACTGTTCCTTCTTAGACAGGGGAGTGGATCAGCACCAGAACCAAGACACACGGCATTCTGGTTCTCTCTTTCCTTTTCCCCTCCTCTTTGTAGCTCCATCAGCCCATACCATCCCACTGGACATCTCACACAGAAAGCCGTGCCACTTAATATCCCTCTCATGGACTCTGATGGGCCATCAGAAAGCAGTTCAATGGAGCATTAAAACAGATCCCCTAACTGAGGCCAATGGAAACTCATTCCCTTCTCCTTGAGGGTAACATCTACACAGAACATTGTCTAATTTCATTCTCCTGGGGAAGTGTTTTCCATCAGGCCAGGGAGAGGTTAACTCCCCTCTGTAAAATGACCTAAAAGAGCACTTCTTTTATGGGCTTCCCTGGTGGCTCAGCTAGTAAAGAATCCACCTGCAATTCAGGAGACCAGGGTTTAATCCCTGAGTTGGGAAGATCCCCTGGGGAAAGGAATGGCTACCCACTCCAGTATTCTGCCCTGGAAAATTCCATGGACTGTATAGTCCATGGGGTCGCTCACAACTGAGCAACTTTCACTCATTCATTCACTCTTTATAGCTAGGTTTTCAGTTTGGGATTTCCCTGATGGCTCAGATAGTAAAGCGTCTGCCTACAATGCGGGAGACCTGGGTTCGATACCTGGGTTGGGGAGATGCCCTGGAGAAGGAAATAGCAATCCACTCCAGTACTCTTGCCTGGAAAATCCCATAGATGAAGGAGCCTGGTAGGCTACAGTCCATGTGGTCGCAAAGAGTCGGACATGACTGAGCGACTTCATTTTTATTCCAAAAGAGAAGGTAAACAACCTAAATGTCCATGCGATTTTGTAAAGGTGCTGAGCCCTTTGTATATGCACTGCAACAAAGTTCCAGGCACTGAGAGTGAGGGAAGCAAGTATCCTGCATTTGAGATCTCCCTGAGTTCTGGTTGATGGAAATTATATAGAGAGTTTTCAGGGATGCAGTCACAGACAGTCAGACCATGATAAACTTCATCATGCGTAAAACTACATTTTACAGAGCACAGGATCTTTTATTTGTTTTTATCTGTTCCAAGTCATTTGGAAAGACTTGATCAGTAGACTTGTGCAGATGAAGGAAATCCAAACATGGTAATGTCTCCTAAAAGGAAACTGAAATCACTAGCACATTTTGCAGAGTGAGTACCCAGAGCACACTTGTGTGGCTGAAGCAAAATGTGTCCCATCCAAATTCCATTCCAAATGTTTCATCTTCTTCAGTTAGGCCAGCAGAGTGTTGAACACGACCTCATAGAAATCTATGATATGGCCTTTGACTCTAAGAAGACCTAAGGTTCTTGACCTTTTTTGATCACAAATCCTTTGAAAGTCTGGTGAGTGATGGCCTAGTTTTGGTATAGTTTTATCTGCTCTGTGGGCTTTCCCATCTCCCTTCTTCTTGAACCTGGGGGGGACCCCCTCCCCCATTCCACGTGGGTCCCTATCAACATGGGGACACAGGGTGCAAAAGTGACCCAGGTGGATCAACCAGAGGGGCTCAATGCCCAAAACCCAGCGAATGGTGAAGGCATGTCCGTATGACCCCGATAGGGGCCTGAGAGTCACTCTCTGCCTACTAGGTGGTGCTAAGCTGGGAGGTGTAAGTGTGGCATTGTTGGTGGCCTTTCAATAAAAATGGACTTCCCTGGTGGCTCAGATGGTGAAGTGTCTGCCTACAGTGAGATCTGGGCTCAATCCCTGGGTCAGGAAGATCTCCTAGAGAAGGCAATGGCAACCCACTCCAGTACTCTTGCCTGGGAAAAACCCATGGACAGAAGAGCCTGGTAGGCTCCAGTCCATGGGGTCAAAAAGAGTCAGACAGGACTGAGCCACTTCACTTTCTTTTCAATAAAAAATAATAAAGAGAGCTTCTTTTTCACTTTTTAAAAAAATTTTGGCCACACAACATGCCTTGCAGGATGCAGGTTCCCCAGCCAGGGATTGAACCCGTGCCGCCAGCAGTGGAAGCGTGGAGTCTTAACCACAGACTGCCAAGGAAGTCCCATTGGTGGCCTTTCTGTTTACCAAGCACAAAGAACCTTGAGCTGGAATAAAGTGAGAGGCAAGCTGAGTGGAGAAGTGGAGAAAGTCGAGAGACAGAACAACCAGAGTCAGCCATTCTGGAAGCTATTAGTATCCTGGGTATGAGGCCATGGAAAATAAGCCAATAAATTACCTTTATGCTCAACACTTCTCTTTCATCCAGCTAAGAGAGCCCAGGATAAATGGATCCTCTGCCTAAAGAAAATGCACAAACCTATAGCCCGTGCATAAAAAATTCACATGATATCAGAGGCGGAAGTCCTTCCATAGACCCTAGGTAAAGGGGCTCTGCCGATTCCGTTTTCTAGATGGTCTTACAGAAGAGCTGGCTTTACAGTCAAAACCGTCTTCTTCCTGCGCATCACTGTTCTGTTACACGTTAAAATGTTAGACTCTGGAAAGGTAAATACCACAAGCCATTACCAGTCAGCGACAACCACTAGCAAAGAGTCTGAGGGTAATGACTGTGATTCAGAACTACCTGCATGGACTTATTTGGCCACAGATGATGAACAAGTGACATTTTCTCCTAGGATTTGAGTTCCAGCTATTCATTTTCCCCATTTGTGCAGCTTCCCTGTTTGTATAATGGAAAGTTGGGACATTTGTCCAGAGGTCCTTTCATGACCGGATCTGTTAAATTAACTGCAAGTGCTTCTTCCAGTTTCAGTTCTAATGCCATTTAAAGCCAAGTCAAAAAAGCAACTATTTCTTCGATGAGCACACACTTTGCCTTCTCCTGTCTGTTAAGTCCCAATATTACACCAACTAGCCTTGGTTTCCTCTCCACCAGGGTTGTTTCTTAAATAGACTGCATAGGAGGCTAAATGTTAATAACGGCATCCCGTTATCCTTTCGTGACTGTGGTTTTAGTTATTCCAGAAAGACTCCAAATTTGATTAAATATTCTAGGTTCGTCAATCTCCTTGGGAGGACTGAGGAATGAATGTATTAACAGTGATTTGTTGTTGTTGCTTAGTCACTCAGCCGTGTCTCTTTTGTTATTCCATGAACTGTAGTTCACCAGGCTCCGCTGTCCATGGGATTCTCCAAGCAAGAATACTGAACTGGCTTGCCATTTCCTTCTTCAAGGGATCTTCTTGATCCAGGTATCAAACCTGCGTCTCCTACAATGGCAAGCTGATTCTTTACCAGTAAGCCACTAGGGCAACCCCATCAAAAGTTATATTTATTCATGTATATTTCAAAGCAGCTATAATATAATTTATATATCATAATTGCTGCTGCTGCTGCTACTAAGTCGCTTCAGTCGTGTCCAACTCTGTGTGACCCCATAGATGGCAGCCCACCAGGCTCCCTCGTCCCTGGGATTCTGTTATTTATTTAATCAAATACATAATTTATATTGTTTATATATAATATATATTTAATTATAATACATAAATTATACATTATAACTGCTTTAAGATACAGGGCTTGCCTGAGAGCTTCCCTGATAGCTCAGTTGGTAAAGGATCCACCTGCAATGCAGGAGACCCCAGTTCAATTCCTGGGTTGGGAAGATCCCCTGAGAAGGGATAGGCTACCCACTCCAATATTCTTGGGCTTCCCTTTGGCTCAACTGGTAAATTACCCACCTACAATGCAGGAGACCTGGGTTCAATCCCTGGGTTGGGAAGATCCCCTGGAGAAAGGAAAGGTTACCTGCTCCTGTATCCTGACCTAGAGTTGTGCATGCTTGAGTGACTTACTTTCACTTTATATATGAAAGTAAAAGTCACTCAGTCATGACTCTAAGTCATGATTTTCCCAATATAAATAAATATATATCTATTTTAAAATAAGTTCATATAGATACATATATGAACAGAGTAAAATATTTTAAGATTAAAATTTCCCAAAAGATGGGAATATTCTGAATGGAGGGATGAAGTGTGGATCTTGCAATTTGAAACACGGAGATACTGTTGTGCTAGAATCATCGCCAGAGAAAAATGAGTGAATGAAAACTGTAGCCAAAACACAGTGTTTCTCTCTTCAAAATGATGCAATGGGGTCTCAGTGTGAGCCTCACCTGTGCCTACCCTGAGGTTTATTCACAGCTGGCAAGGGGAACCCTAGTGAGACTTATTTTCATAAGGGAGAGTGAGGAGAGTACCTTGGCGGGGAAAATCTCATGAGTTCTTTACATGAGCTCGACCAGAGGCAATGTGTCTGCATCTGTGGTGGGTCTGGGTACAGCTCACACTGTTCATCAGACAGCCCTGAGGTCCTGTACACAGCATCTGAGTCTGACTTGTGATCAGGGGCTGTCATACGAAAGCAAATATAAGTTAGAAGAATGGGACATGTTAAGTGTAAGGTACCCACAACCGTGAAGCCAGCAGCTGAGGCATCATTTGGTCAAGGTGGGCCTGAGGCCAGTTTCATCAGCCGGCACTGGCAGGTACCCCCATCCCTGGTGAAAAGCTTTGACAAGCCAAGCCCAGAAATCATACTGCTGTCGAGATCAAGACTGGGAGAGGAATGAAGCGAAAGCCACACAACTCTGAAAGGGCAAGTTCCTATAGGACGGAAGATGGACCGCCTGCTTGGGATTCCCAGAAGCCTGCGAAAGGCTTTGAGGGTACCTGGAGGCTGGAGTTTCTCCCCACCCACTCCCACCCTGCCTTACACCCCTGCAGTGAGACTGAGCTTCTCTGTTCTTTTATGTTCCATAGCATTCTGTACAGAGAGCCACCCTGTTTCTCCAAGATGATATGGCTTGGGCAGCAAAACTGCCAGTGAGGTAGGCTAGATGGCTCTTTTCCCTACAGTGGTCAGAAGATAATTAGGACACGGACATCCTGGGTTCTACCATTTCAGGCCCTCTGCCCAAGTTGCCATTATAGATTCAAAGTGGACCAACGGCCAAATTTCCAATTCTTCCTTCCGTAGATTCTCTCTTTCTAAAACAATGCAACACCACTAGCATGGGTGCCTTTGAATGGAAATATCCAGTGATTGTCAGTGTGATGAAATGAGACTGGATATCCCAGAAACAAATCTATATGAATGACGCTTGAAAAATCTTGCACCTGAAATGAGAGAAGGATGCACAGACCTGTTTACCAAGGACTGACTCTAAATATCACAGTTCACTGGTCCTTGGTTTGTTATCCAAAAATCTGTACAACTCAACAATGGAATCCAAACAACCTAGTTTAAAGGGGGGCAAAGGATATGAATTGATATTTCCCCCAAAGAAGACACACAAATGGCCAATTAACCCATGAAAAGATGCTTAACATCACTGATCATTGGGAAGATGCACATCGAAACCACAGTGGGATACCATTTCATGGCAGATGGATGGGTAACCAAAATAGGGTCTATCAATGGACTATCATCTGACCAGAAAAAAGAATGAGACTCTGACACGCATTATAGCAGAGAGGAACCTTGAAGACACTGCTAAGACACTTCAGTCATGCCCAGCTCTGTGCGCCGCTGTGGACCATAGCCCACCAGGCTTCTCCATCCATGAAATTCGGCAGACAAGAATGTTAGAGTGGATTGCCAAGCTCTCCTCCAGGGTGTCTTCCTGACCCAGGGATCAAGCCCATGTCTTTCACATCTCCTGCGCTGGCAGACAGGCTCTTTACCACTAGCACAAGCTGGGAAGCCCACTTGAAGACACTGTGTTGCATGAAATGTCAGATACCAAAGGACAAACGGTGCACGACTCCACTCTACAAGATCCTGAGAGTGGTCAGACTCACAGGAACAGGAGGACAACGGTGGCTGCCAAAGGCTGAGGTGGGCCAGGGAAACAGAGATCTATCGTTTTTGTGTGTGTGTGTGTGTGTGTTTTTTTGCTTGCTTATCTGCTTTTTTTAAATTTATTTTTAATTGAAGGATAATTGTTTTACAATATTGTGTTGTTTCTGCCATTCAACAGTGTAAATCAGCCGTAAGTATACATATGTCCCCTCACTCTTGAACCTCCCTCCCACCCCCTACCCTTCTAAGTTACCATAGAGCACGGGGTCAATCTCCCTGTGCTAAACAGAATTTCCCACTAACTCTTTTTACCCCTGGAGAAGGAAATGGCAAAGAGTGACATAAGGAAGGACTGACGTTGAGGCTGAAACTCCAATACTTTGGCCACCTGGTGTGAAGAGCTGACTCACTGGAAAAGCCCTGATCCTGGGAAAGATTGAAGGCGGGAGGAGACGGGGATGACAGAGGATGAGCGGGTTGGATGGCATCGCCGACTCAGTGGACATGGGTTTGGGTGGACTCCGGTAGCTGGTGATGGACAGGGAGGCCTGGCGTGATGCAGTCCATGGGGTCGCAAAGGGTCGGACATAATTGAGCAACTGAACTGAACTGAGTGACCCAGGCTACCCTTGAGTGGCAGAGGACAGGAAAGGAGAAAGACAAACTGGACATCAGGGTCTGAACAGTAGACTCACGGTGTCTCAAATGGGGGAGCCCTAAGAGGCACAGAGCCCGTGGCAGGGGCCCGCGTGTCCTCAGCCCCCTCCCGGGGAGGCTGGCTTGTTTCTGTAGCACATGTGGTTTACAGAAGGAGAAAGAGCAGCACCCAAACCACACCACTCCATATGCATGCGAAGCCCTTGTTTAGGGAGGCTCAAAAGGGAAGATCTCAGTCTATAATATCTCTTCCCTGCAAATTCCTTCCGGGCCTCCTGCGGCCTCAGCACTATATAGAGATGTCAAGTGTTTATCCAAGCGGCCTCCTGCTTTCTGTGGCTCAGCCTATCTTTCTGAATGTGGCTTCTCCCTTCCCTGCCCGCTCTGAATGTTCTGGCCTCCCCTGGACGCCCAGAGCTGATTTTCCAGCTTTTGTCTCTCACTCATTCTTCTGGTTTTCAAATCGATCCTTACTTCACCTGCTTGCCCAAAGAAAACATCTGTCGCTCCTATTGAAGTCACATCTGACTCTCTGCGACTCCATGGGCTGTAGCCCGCCAGGCTCCTCTGTCCATGGGATTCTGCAGGCAAGGACATACTGGAGTGGGTTGCCATGCCTTCCTCCAGGGGATCTTTCTGACCCAGGGATCGAACCCGAGTCTCTTGCATTAGCAGGCGGATTCTTAACCACTGAGCCACCGGGAAGCTGCTACATATAGGCATAAAGGTTGTATGACACAATCAGGACTGAGGAAGAAAGGAAGAAAGAAAATAGTTATGCTGTGCAAGTTAACACAGCCGTTGTAGCTGAGCTTCAGAGAGAGAGATGCGTTGTTACACCAGTTCTTGGTGCCAAGACGAAGATGCCTAGAAGTTTCTCAGGGAAACAGTGCTTTTGAGGATAGTCAATTCTGAAGTGTCTGACTTTATGAAAGGGGCACAGAGGGAATTCTCTGGGAGTCTAGTGGTTAGGACTCTGCACTCTCACGGCCAAGGGCCCAGGTTCGGTCCCTGGTCAGGGAACTAAAATCACACAAGCCACAAGGCCAAGGAAAAGGGACATCGACTTAGCGAGAATGGTCCACGCTCTCCTGGGATATGAAAATTTTCATCTGGCCTTGCTGTGTTGTCATGCTTACCACTTCTCCCTTGGTAGGGAGAACAGGAGCCATTTTCTCTTGGCTTCTCTTCTGTTTGCAGGAACCAAGTTGGAGATCAAGAGTTCTTCCAGGGGACTTCTCTGATGGTCGGGTGGCTAAGGCTCTGGGCTCCCAGTACAGGGGCTGGGGTTCAATCCCTGGTCAGGGAACTAGATCCCACCTGCCACAATTAGGACTCAGCATGGCCAAACTAATTAATTTAAAAAAGAATCCTTCCACACATTTGAGTTAGTGCTAATGAAGTGGATGGACCTAGTGTTTATTACACAGAGTGAAGTAAGTCAGAAAGAGGAAAATAAATAATGTATATTGACACACACACACATATATATAGAATCTAGAATTCTACCATCTAAAATCTAGATGGTACTGCTGAAACTATTTGCAGGGCAACAATGGAGAGATATCCCACTCCAGTACCCTTGCCTGGAAAACTCCATGAATGGAGGAGCCTGGCAGGCAACAGTTCATGGGGCTTCAAAGAGTCGGACACGACTTCACTGGTAATGGAGAGGCAGACACAGAGAACAGACTTATGAACACAGGGAAAGAGGGAAGGAGAGGGTGGGATGAATGGAAAGGGAAGAATAGCTTGGAGACATATGCATTACCATGTGTAAAATAGATATCCAGTGGGAATTTGCTATATGATACAGGGAACTCAAACCGGGGTTTTGTGACAACCTAGAGTAGTGGGCAGGGAAGACAATGGCACCCCACTCCAGTACTCCTGCCTGGAAAATCCATGGACAGAGGAGCCTGGTGGGCTGCAGTCCTTGGGGTCCCTAAGAGTCTGGCACGACTGAGCGACTTCACTTTCACTTTTCACTTGTATGCACTGGACAAGGAAATGGCAACCCACTCCAGTGTTCTTGCCTGGAGAGCCTGGTGGGCTGCCGTCTATGGGGTCACACAGAGTCAGACACGACTGAAGCGACTTAGTAGCAGCAGCAGCAGCAGCAGAGGGGTGGGATGGGGTGGGAGGTGCAGGGAGCTTCAAGAGGAACCTACGGCTGAGTCACGCGGATGTATGGCAGAAACCAACACGATATTGTAAAGCAATCCTCCTTCAACTAAAGGTAAATAAATTTTTAAAAATAAAGTACTTCACAAAAGCCCCCCAGAAAAGGAGTCCTTCCAATTACAAATCTTTGCATGCCATGTTTCCTATTATGTGGGAAAACTCAGGTCCCATGGCAGAGCCAATGAGGGGCTATGATGTCAGCTGCACCGTGAAGCCCCTCCTCCCCTAAAGGTAACTCTGCTCTCTAAGGCATTGTATCTGACCTTCAGATGCCTTTGGCTACCTGACTCCCTACCCACTGTGTCCTCCCATTATGGTAAAGACTCTAGCTGCAATGCAGGAGACCCAGGTTTGATCCCTGGGTCAGAAAGATCTCCTGGAGAAGCAAATAGCAACCTGCTCCAGTATTCTTGCCTGACACCATAGCTCTTCAGCTGCACCATGAAGTCACTCTTCCCCTAAAGATAACAACTCTCTAATCACTGTATTTGACCTTCAGATGCCTTTGGCTACCTAACTCCCTATCCACTGTGCCCTCCCATTATGGTGTCTAACAAATGGAGAGAGGACAGAAGAGGTCTGTAACTTTTCCAGCGTGATTCTTGGTGGGTCCATGGAAGTAGCTGGTCACAAGACTGCATCCTATTGCTTCCTCCCTGATGTGAAGAGCATGGGGGTCAGCTTCACATCCACCCTGTGTGAGACACAAAAGCAAGCACCCTAACTCATCTCCTCTGCCAGAAAATAGGCCAGCACGCTTGAGAGAGAGGAGTGCAGCAGCCAAGCAAGAAGCATGCTTGAACAAGGCCTTTAATATGGTAAGCCCACCAACAACCAATTTGATAGTACTCTATTAAAAAAACCACACACACAATTCCATTGATTCAAGGGAGACTGTGAGGTGTCCTTCTCCCTAATAGAACTGTTAAAGTATTTGCTAATCACTTCCCAGTGTGGCAGACAACGTTGGTTGGCCGTCACGTTCTAATGGTCATTTCCAGCCCCTTACTGCCTTCCCTGGTGAAGGAAATCACAACCCACTCCACTAATTCTTGCTGGAGAATGCTATGGATCAAGGAGACTCAAGAGCTGCAGTCTGTGGGGTCTCAAAGAGTCAGACACGACTGAGTGACTAGGCAACTGCCTTATCCACATTTTCTGTGTTTCTCTAAAAGTGAAACCTTGATCTGCTGGCTTGCCCTGAACTAGGGATGGCCTTGGGACAGTCCAGCTGTGGCCAGTGGGTAGGAAATTGTCCCCGGGGAAAGTATTTAGGGTAGACATAAAAATGGTCCCCAAAGTTGTTCATGTCCTAAACACTGGGACTTGTGAACGTTTCCTCCTCTAGCAAAAAAAAAAAAAAAAAAAAAAGACTTTTCAGATGAGATTAAGGCAAGGATTTTGAAATGGGAAGATTATTCTGGATTATCCAATGGGCCCTTTGCTACCGCAAGGGTCCTTACAAGTGAGACAGGTAGGCAGTAGAATCAGAGAAGGAGATGTGATGACTCCTGTCAGAGGCAGACTGACATGATGAGGGACACCCGAGGCCCTGCTGGAGGGATCCGCAAGCCAGGGAATCGCCTCTAGAAACTGGAAGAATCCAGGAAACAGATTCTCCCCCAGAGTCTCCAGAAAAAAAGGATGCAGCCCTGCCCAGTCTTTGACCTCAGCCCACTGGGAATCCTTTTGGAATTCTGATCTCTAAACTGGTGCTGTTTTAACCATTGCTGTTTTGGTGTTAAGTTTATGGCAGTTTGTTACAGCAGCAATTTGGAACTATACAGTGTCTCTTCCCAAACAGAAGAGACACTCTCTCTTCACTCTTCCTTCCCGCTTCTTGCTGCATGGGATGTGGATACAGGGTCCGGTGGGATGGCAGCCTTCCTGTAGTCTTGCAGTAATATCCATGAGGATGAAGGACTCATGCTCAAGCCAGCAGAGTCTGGGTCTCCAATACCTTACCAAGCCACCAGCCCTGGGCTGGCCATCCCTGAGCTTCAGGTCACATAAGACAAACAAACTATGACACGTTTAAGTCACAGTGGTAGGACTTTGGGTGCTAGAGCTGACTCAACCAGCTCCTGAGAGGGAATTATTAAAAATTTTACAATATTTGCAATTTTTAAATATTGTACAAGTTTTAGGGACTTCCCTGATAGCTCAGTTGGTAAGGAATCTGCCTGCAATGTGGGAGACCTGGGTTTGATCCCTGGGTTCAGAAGATCCCCTGGAGAAAGGAAAGGGTACCCACTCTAGTATTCTGGCCTGGAGAATCCCATGGATTCTATAGAACATGGGGTCGCAAAGAGTCAGACACAGCTGAGTGACTTTCACTCACTTAAAGTTATACCACTCTCTATGCTCCTGAGACTATATCCCTCTGTTTATCTCCCCACTCCATATTATGTACATAGTATATACTGTACTAGATACTATATATCTTTACAATTCCATATCAAGTTCCATCACACTGGTAGCTTAAAACCAGCCATGGTGGGTGTATCTCCACTATGAGAAACAGCAAACACTACAAATTGGGGTTTCACTTTTCCCCAGAGTCAACTGTCAGTCATTTACTGATCTGCCGCTGGTTTCGAGTCTCTGCAGCCAAATACATTTCCAATCGATGCGTCCCTAAAGGTTGTAATGCTACTTGTCCTAAAAGAAGAGCTACCACTTGTCAGCTCAAATTATATTTGTAGGAACCTGGCTTCTCCTTGTTTCTCTTAAATAAAGATTTAGGTACCAGGCGCTGTGCTAGGCAGGCTCTTTCTCACTCTACCTTATACAATCTTTCTCGTATCCCTGAAAGGTAGATCTCATAAGCCCATTTCACACATGAGGAGCCAAAGCTCAAGGGAAGAAGGGATTTGACAATGATCCTTAGCCAGTGAGGGGCCAAGAGGGGATTTGAACACCTTTTCAACTGACTCAGCATCTGTGTTCATCCTTCTGCAGCACAGTGTGCTTCAGACATATCAGATGCTGAATAAATACTTGTCACATTATTGAAACAAGTGTTAATTCTTCCTTCCAGATAGCCGGGGACCCAAGATGCTGGACTCACGTGCAGGGAGGCTTTCACACCATATGTGCAAAAGACATTGGCACCAGGAAACTTTTCTTGAACATCAAAAAGAGCCCTGAAACACTTATGGTTAGAAGATTGAGTTTCATGAAAGTATTAAATTTATGTTTTTTTGAACAGCATCGCTGGGGGAGGCACCAGTGGTTACAGCTCCCTCATCTTGAAATAGACACAGAGTAATTTCCTCCTTTGCCAGTTGTCAGCCTGGCTCCCAATCATTGCCCCCAGAGCTGGCAGAATTTCAATGACTCTAAAATTAATCTGTGGGGCAGAGAGATTGTCCCATGCCTTGAAATTCTGAGAGCTTTGCTGTGGTCTTAAAGTCAGGGCCTGGGTTGGAAAGTCAGGAGGTCAGAGGTGAAATTTCAGTTCTTGGCCCTGCTGGGCACTTTAGACAATCTGTGGGCACATTTTTCCCCTGCCCCACAAATTCTTCTGAGCCAGGGTGATTGAGTAAGTAACATAGAATAGCTAAGCACATACAAGTGATTTTTAACTTAATTTTTTCAACATTTCAATTCCAATGGTAGACGTATGTGAACAGATAAAACAATGGGATGTGTAATGGGAAAGAGATGGACAAACTGGCATAATTGCACAGAATCCAGGGTGTCGAAGTACAATGAGGTAGGGAGAGAGAGAGATCGGGAAAGGTTTTTTGAGATACTGATGCCTGCTGCTGCTGCTGCTAAGTTGCTTCAGTAGTGTCCGACTCTGTGCAATCTTATAGACGGCAGCCCACCAGGCTCCCCCGTCCCTGGGATTCTCCAGGCAAGAACACTGGAGTGGGTTGCCATTTCCTTCTCCAATGCATGACAGTGAAAAGTGAAAGGGAAGTTGCTCAGTCGTATCCGACTCTTAGTGACCCCATGGACTGCGGTTAGGTTTAAAGAAAAAATGGAACTGGGTAAGTGAGAAATCAGCGTAGGGCACTGCAAGCGAGGGGAGTCGTGCACCTAAAAAGCAGTTAAGGTGGCTGAACTACAGGCAGCTCAGCGCTCGAACGCCAGGCACAGAATGGCAGAGAAACAGCAAGAGGAGTGAGCAAGGACACACAGGATATCACTCGAATATCACAGTAGAGTATCTGCGGTTTGCCCCAGACACCAGGAGAAGCCCTCGAAAGCTCTAACCAGGGGGTGATATAGCCCTGTTTGTGTTCCGGAACAATCTTGAAGGCCCCAGGATTCATGAGAAGCTTCTTGCAAAAGAATCAGTAGGTGATGAGCACCAAGGATGGAGCTGTGCTGAGAAAGCAGAGGGTCAGCATAAAGATTCAGAAACACTCATCGAGAAAGATCACAGGACATAGAGACTGAGCTTAGAGCTGGTCTAGGATAACCCCTGAGTTTCTACCCAGAGCAACCAGCTGGATGATAACACCATGAACTAAACACAGGCACCAGAGCAGGTGCGGGTGAGACGGTGAGTTAAGCATGGGTTCAGTCGTGCACGTGTTATCCCAGTTGAGATGTCCAAAAGCCAATGTCTTCAAAACACAGTGGGCTTTATTCATCTCTGAATCCAATCTAGGGCAAATCCTGGCATGCATAAAACTCTTGACATGTATTCGTAAATTGAAAGGATGGAAAATTGAATGAAGCTTAGGAGAGGAGTTTAACACAGGAACAGAGGTTTGATTCCCAAGTGGTGCTAGTGATAAAGAATTCCCCTGCCAATGCAGGAGACGCAAGAGCCACAGGTTCAGTCCTTGGATGCAGAAGATTCCCTGGAGAAGGAAATGGCAACCTACACCAGTTTTCTTACCTAAAAAATCCCATGGGCAGAGGAGTCTGGTGGATTGCAGTCCATGGATCACAAAGAGTAGGACGTGGCTGAGAAGGCACACACACACACCCAGAGAGGTCTGATGGGGTTAGCAACTTACTGAGAGTGGTTTAAACTGAGAAATAATGAAACTCCAGAGAATGAAAGAGTCTCTACAGCGATAAGAGAAGGCCACGAATGAGATCTTTGAGAGCACCGAGAAGCAAGACAGACCAGAGCAAGCAGATGGAGACTGGGGGATGCAGAGAGTTTGGAGGGGAAACAGACAGACATCCCAGAGGCCAAGGAAGTCAGGAGGACATGCAAGGTCATAAAGATACACCCAAGAAAGGTCCACGGGATTCACGTGAGGGCCTCTGCAAGAGCAACTACCGAAGACTGAGAATAAGACAGGGTAACGGGGGTGAAGAGGGTAATTCAAGGTCAATGAATCAGCCTCTAAAAACTTCCAGAAGTTGCCCAGGACCCTGGTGAAAGATAGGACAGACTACTCAAGTGTAAACGGGGCTTGAGACAAAAATCAAGTTCACTGGAGAAAAACACGAAGGTATAAATACGTCTTGCATTCCTGAGTTTGTGCAGTGAACATTACCTGCTAATTTGGGTGAGAAGGCAGTAGTTGAGTTAGCTGGCAAGTGTGGAAGGAGATGGCAAGACAGACCTTCTGTTCCACTTCTGGTCTGATAATCATATTTTTAAATCAGTCAATGGAGGCCCAGAGAGATGAAACAAATCATTCACAGAAAACCAGAACTCAGGTCTTCTAAGTCTCAGACCCACACTGCCTCCTGAAAGTTTTGTTACGGTTTCACCATAAACAACAGAATAGGAAGGCCATGTTCTGAGTTAGAACTGTTGACTAAAAAGTATAGTCACAACCTGAGAGTACAAAGTTATTTTATTTGGTGGGAATGTTTAGCCCAGGAGGCAGCATCCCAGGAACTCTGAGAAAACTGCTCCAAGGCGGGGGTGGGGGGGAGTCAGGCTATACACAAGTTTGCAACAAAGGGAGCAGGCAGCCTGAACATCAGAGATCAGGCATCAAGTTAAGGAACTTAGCCTTCTGTGTGTGGGGAGATGCAAGCCTCTGGGCTCACTGAGTCCATTCCTTGCATAGGCTCCTCAGCTACCTGGGGCCAACCCTGTTTCCTTGATCCCCTTGCTTCTTGCATTCCCCCAGCTCCTCAGCAACCCCCATGGGGGGTGGCAGCATCCCTGGATCACAGTTTGGGGAGCCCTCATTTACATTTGGAGGCCAGAAATCACTGATGGCTGCAACATTTCTTGTTTATTCATATGGCAGGAGATATTTTCATTTCACAGACTGGACCAAAGTATTGAAGCTGAGCCATTTTCCCAACATGCAGTTGCTTGAGGGAAGAGTTATCATGGAAAAAGCAAAACCAAGTCTCCACATTTCATCTGAGTCCTTAGTTACGTCTGATGACACATAACCAGTGTCTCCTAACTGGCTGGCCTGAGAGATCTCCATCTATAGAGTACCCTTATATCAGCTCTCGCTCAAGCCACAACATCCCAGGCCGAGACAGTCAGCCCCTACTTCAGCCCTGTGGCCACTCCAAAATCTTCAACAAGGCTCATTCTTTTTTTGGTTATTCTTTTGTTGTTTTTGATGATCTGAAAGACCAAATACATATTTCTTTTTTTAAAAATTCTATTGGAGTGTAGCTGATTTACAACGTTGCATTAGTTTCAGGTTTAACAGAGTTCGTTTTTAAGGTGGGATAGCCTGTGAGAATCTCTGCCAATAAGCCTACTTGGAACCTTTGATCCCAGTGACATGGGGTCATTGTCTAATCTAACTTATTGTTTTGCTTTAAAACTCCTTTGGTTTCAGGTAACTGAAACGGACCTTGAACTAGGCAAGCATGCAAGTTTCTTATAAGGGTACTAGGCCTCACGCAAGCACAGTATTTGGATTCTAGGGCATACTGAAACCAGGGGTTTGGATGCCATTAAAAATTCTGCCTCCATCTTTTATTCCTGAGCCACTGTGCCATTCGTAAATTCAGGAATCCTAAAGAAGGAACTCACTGGTCTGTCTGGGCCAGGAACTCACCACTGAGACCAACTTGGCTAGAGAGGTAAGTCACAATAGTGTCTCCGCCTCAGCTTCCGTTTAAGAAGGAAGTGGAAATAGATGGGCACCAAGCACAGCTCCAGTGGTAAAGAACCTGCCTGCCAGTGCAGGAGGCTTAAGAGACATGGGCTCAATCTGTAGGTCGGGAAGATTCCCTGGGGGAAGGCTTGGCAACCCACTCTAGTATTCTTGCCTGGAGAATCCCACAGACAGAGGATTCTGGTGGGCTACAGTCCATGGGGTCACAAAGAGGTGGACACAGCTGAAGCGACTTAGCACACAAGCATGCAAGCGTTAGTCTTAGTATTTACTGAGTGCCGGGCTCTACACTAGGTTCTCGGAGAGAGGAAGCAAGGTCAACTAAAAGCTGGAGAAGAACCAGATTTCTCCGTGAGGAGCCTCCCACTCTGGAAGGGAAAATGAGGTAACACAGCCTAGGCATCGCCACTATAACGTTGTCTGAGAGAACAGAATTCCATCCTGCACAGCACTTGGATTCCAAAGTTAGCAAGCCTGGCAAAAGATGTCTACAGTCAAACACATTTGCCCTAGACCCTTCAATCACACCCAACATAGTAAGAGGCATGTGGCATGGGGGATAAGCAAACGAACTCTGACTTAGACAACTCAGATCCGCATTGCCTGCTTCTCACTCCAGGGTACATGCTCACTGTGGAGACAGAAAGGCAAAATCACCCACGTTGTAGATAAGCATCTCCCTTCTTCACCGGCTCTTTTACCAAGTTTGTGCAGTTATATCTACGGAGGTTAAGTGCCCATAGGATGTGATTCAGCAGCTTACTGGAGCCACACGGTATCAAGCTGAGAACCAAGAGCCAAGCCCAATGTCTTCTGAGTATTCAGCCCACTATCACATCCTTACACCAGAAAGACTCCTAGAATTACTTCACCTCCCATTCTCTGAGCCTTTAAAAAATGAAGGACTGCACCTTCTCCTTGGAGATCCCTCGTCCCCAGTAGAAAAGCACAGAGCTCTTCTCAGGTGGGTCCATGTGTGTAGGATGGGTTGGGGTCAGCTGGGCTGGGTCAAGCTGAACTGGGAGGTCATCTGGACCAGCACAGGGGGACACTGATCCCAGGGCTGCTGGTGGGAAGCCATTCATTTTCCCAGCTGCGTATGCTCTAACGGGCTTATCAAGGAGACATTTACAAATGGGGAGCCTTGCTGCTTCTAACAGATTAACCGTAATATATTGATGCAGTGACCTGACAACCCATTTCCATGAACTGTCGGTTTACACTTGACGCTTTTCCTGGCCAGTAGGCAGATAAAGAGGCCACCAGGTTGACAGGGAGGAGGCTGGACAGGCCCAGAGTGGATTCCATTAAGCAGTTAGGCTTGGATTCTGCAGCCTCTGATGTGCCTCGAACCCAGCCAGAACTCACACCTCACTCTTTCCCACATGGTCTCCAGAACCGCCCACTCAACCCTGCCTAGGGGACCACTCTGACCCACTCTGTGCCAAGCCTCTGATCCAAACAACACAGGGGAACATTGCTATTGTTGCTTTGGTCAAGTATTCAGGTCACAACCACGATGGACAGGCCAAAAGGGCCCCGGGGCAGAGCCAATTATATTTTCTGGTCTAGAAAAGGAAAATCTGACCTCCGGGGACGTTAGCCAGCGTGTGCTGAGCCCTCGTCTGTTGCAGCAGTTCTCACTGCCTGGCCCTCAGTAGCCTTAAAACTTCTCCAAGAGGATGGTAGCATTCCCTTCATTGTCTGGGTAAGAAAACTGAGACGCAGAGAGATGAAGTTCATCAAACTGATGCAATCCGCAAGTGGTAGAACTGGAGTCCTCAGGCCTGTCAGAGTGTAGCGTATTTTTTTCATAATACCGTGTGGCCTCATCCAGATGTTCTGCCCCGACCTGTGTTGGCAGATGCACTTGGGCATCCACCGCAGTCCCGTTTCTAGAACTTCAGTTGGCGCACATGTCCTATGGCCGTGTGCTTCACTGAAGACCAGGATGCTTTGTCCCACAGGGAGAGACCTGGAGAGTCTAAGCCAATGATTCTCAACCCTCATGCCTATCAGAGCTCTTTGGAACACACACACACACAAAGTGTGTATGCAGAACAGGGCCCCAACTGAGCCCAGTTAAATCAGTCTCCAAGTGTAGAACCTGGACATCTGTTTGTCTTGATAGTTTAAAGGCTCCCCAATTCAATCTCAGCCAGAGTTGAGAATCACTGGCCTGAACCATGCCCCTTAGCACTGGTATGGGATGAGTGTCTGGTAATAACTCTAGCCAACAAAGGTGATGAGAAATGTTCTGGAAGGCTGGGCTTTGAGAAAATTTTTCTTCTTTATTTAAAAGGGGCATGAGGATGGAATGGTTCCCCTTCACTCTTTCGGACCTTTGGATTTTGTGCTGTAAAATGTGATGCCTGGTGTTATTGCAGCCATCTTGTGACCATAAGGGAGCCAGCCTAACAGACAATAGGCTGAGAATGGCTAAGAAGAAAGGGAAGACTTCGAGAACTTGGTGGCATCTTTTGGCAACTTAACCTCAGGATCACCTTACCCTGAGAATTCACGCTGTGAGAGGTGACCACTCTTTATTTTTAAGACACTTTCAGCCATATATCTGTTGCATGTGTGCATGAGTGCTAAGTCACTTTAGTTGCATCCAACTCTCTGCAGACCTATGGACTGCAGCCTGCCAAGCTCCTCTGTTCATGAGATTCTCCAGGCCAGAATAATGGAGTGGAATGACAAGCCCTTCTCCAGGGGATCTTCCAGACCCAGGGATGCAACCTGTGTCTCTCATGTCTACCTGCATTGGCAGGTGGGTTCTTTACCACTCGTGCCACCTGGGAAGGCAGGATATTCTGTTGCTTGCAGCCAAAAGGATCTCAACAGATAACACCCACTAATGAGCTTCCCTTGCCTACTGCCTGACCTATTTCTAACAGGGGCAGAAGTACCTCAGCAGCTGGGGTCCATCAAAGAGTAAGGCCTAAACTCAGTCTTGCTGCCCAAAGGACTAATAACTGGAGTGAGTGCTGGGCGTGCCATTAAACAGTTAGTTATCACGAGAGCCATCCAGTAATAACCATGACATTTATTACGCACTTACTTCATGCCAGGAACTGTGTAAAGTGCTATAAGTATGTCATCTCATTCCATCCTTAAAATTACCCAGTGAGATAAGTTTTGTTATCTGTGTTTTACACATTAAGAGGCAGAGACCCAGAGAAGCTGAGGAATTTGACCAAGTGTGCATAGCCAGAGAGTGGCAGAGACAGGCTGCTAACCCCAATATGTCAGGCTCTCAAGACTTCCCTTCGTTCCAGGAGACCATGTTGTTTCATTTCCCAGTGACTTATGATGTTCTGTGTGCTCACACATTCACTGAAGTGCTTAACGATGCGAATAAAAGGCATTCATCATTGTAATCCCTAATGGAGATAACAGAAATATTAGCAAAGGCTGAAGTGAAAACAGTTCAAGTGAGGCCTAATTTTTTACAAGGCCAAGGAATAATTTACTTTATCACGGCAAAGAATTTTATTTGACAAATGCACACTTTATCATCTCTGGTCTGCTGAAAATGTAAGTTTACATTTTTCCTAGCCATAAAATTAAAATAATTTTGGCTCCAAAAACTTAAGACGAAATCCCATTCTAGGTTCAAGCATTTCCCTGGAAATTTAAATGCTAAACATGGAGCATGAACAAGCACCCATTCCTGTCAGGCAGGGCAGACCCTGGAGTCAGTTCCCTGCACAGGGTTCAAATCCCAGTTCTGCCTCCTGCTGATGGGTGAGGCTGGACTAGACTGGTCACTTTTCCATCTCAGCTTTCTCACCAGGAAGGTGAGGATCACAACGCCCACTGCAGGCCTGAGACGAGGGCTAAATTAGACACCCTGAAGACCCTGATGCTGGAAAAAATTGAAGGTGGGAGAAGAAGGGGACAGAGGGTGAGGTGGTTGGATGGCATCACCAACTCGATGGACATGAGTTTGAGTTAAACTCCGGGAGTTGGTGATGGACAGGGAGGCCTGGCGTGCTGCAGTCCATGGGGTCGCATAGAGTCAGACATGACTGAGCTGAGTTGAGCGGAAGGAGACTGTGCTGCAAAGGAGATGCGCTGTAAAGCTCAGCTGTCACGAAAACCATGCACAGAGTGGCCGAGCATAGCGCCCAGGACAGAGTAGCTCCTCAGTGAATCTTTGATGCCTTCACTCTATCTTTCCTCTCTCGCTTCTCATCAACAACAGTCTTCGGGGACAGGCCTTCAGAGAGACCACAAGAAAAACTAGACCAGGTCCCCTCCGTTCCTGGTCATGCGAGAGGTAATGAGATGGTACCCACGTTTCTTGGTTCACTCAGCTTCTTGTCAGCATTTACAGCATCATCCCTATACCCTGACCCCAACACAAGGCAGCCAGCCAGTCTGGGAGTGGGCCACCTGCCAACTTGGAAGACAAATCTGAGAAAGTGTCAGAGGATTGGGATAAGGGACAGAACAGAGGACAGAGGCGGGATGAGAGGGAATGGGTAAGTTAGCCAAGGGTTTGGGGAAAGCTGGAAAGAGACTATCCCCTGCTCTCAAGTGAGAAACAAATGGGGGTGGGGATTTCAAGAGAATCTGGACTCCCAGTGGGACAAGCGAAACAGCGGCATCAGCAAGGCATTACCTAACATGGGGGTTTTTACTGTTGTTTAGTTGGTAAGTTGTGTCCAGCTCTTTGCAACCCCATGGACTGAAGCCCAGCAGGCTTCTCTGTCCGTGGGATTTCCCAGGCAAGAATACTGGAATGAGTTTCCATTTCCTTCTCCAGGGCATCTTCCCAACCCAGGGACCAAACCTGGGTCTCCTGCATTGCAGGCAAATTCTTTTACCACCTGAGCCACCACAGAAGCCCCAAGTTTGGCTATTCAAAACCGGACCTCAAGGCACACTGAGAACAGCAGGCAGGAGAGGCCAATAGTTCATGCACATGTTTGGCATTCTTACACGTTTTTGAGGTCCATCCTCCCCCATAATTAGAGTCTCTTTTCAGCCCCATGGAGTTAGTTGTCAGGGCACTTTCCGTGGTTCTCATCCCCATTTTACAGATCTGCAAACAGAAGCCTCAAAGCTGGCAACATGTTCTTGGTCACGTAAGGGAGAAGCAGATACACAGAGAGAAGTGTGTGTGCATGCTCAGTCGCTTGTGGGAACCCATGGGCTGTAGCCCACCAGGCTCCTCTGTCCATGGGATTTTCCAGGCAAGACTACTGGAATGGGTTGCCATTTTCTCCTCCAGGACTCTGCATTGGCGGGGGCGGGGGTGGGGGTGGAGCCAATCAGTATTTTTTTTTAAAGCTTTCCAGGTGACTCTGATGACAACAGGTTAGGAAACCACTGATCGCATCTAACAAATTAACTTCAGATAAAGAAACGGAGCCTGACAGAGGAGAGGAATTAGCCCATGGTCACACAGCTAGTCAGTTGCAGAGACAAAGTCAGTCTCTGAGCTGGCAGTCTCCAGGACAGAGCTCCTCCCAGCTTATCCTCTGGGTTGTTTCGTTGCTCATGACAACCTACAACAGAGATAGGTTTCATTCATTCAATAAACCTTTATTGAGTGCTCCTTCAGTGCCAGGCGCCAGGGAGACACAAACACAGGGATCTTGGCCTTCGAATCCTGGGTGGCCTGGGGGTGCCATGAGCTCAGAGCTGGTGCTTCTAGCCCAGGGCCTCCGGTGTAGCTGCAGTCAGATGGGGAGCTGGAGGGTTCACGTCCACGTCTGAGCAAAAGGCACAGACCGCTTGGTACTTGCTGCTTGGTGGGGGGCTAGGAGGGCGGAAGGAGTTGCAGGGGGAAGGTATGAGGCTTCAGACAGAAGAAGGGAGAGCAAAATAAGGAAAACAAAGGCTCCTTTTATGGAAGTTGGGTTACTTTTGTTTTAATAAGCCACTTGTGTGCTGTGACTTTATTCAAGATGAGTAAACGATGGTGAACTCAAGATTTCTAAGGCTATTTACTGGGCATATAAGAAACCATGTGACGTGACTGAAATATGTTAAGACCAAAATAGAGGCACCAGGAAAACATCCCTGTCGGACGAGTCTTCACGACCACAGAGACACTGCATCTGCCTTGGCTCATGGTTGTTGGTGAAAATCAGTCCACACCAGGGCCAGGCAGAAGGCTGAACAGGTCAGCGAAGTCCCGACATCTGCATGAGGGATTCACTATCTCTAATGTTGCCGAGGTCATGGGGAGGTGAACACTTTCATTGCCAACAGCAGGATAAGTTGTACAATATTTCTGAAGTGTGGTTTGGCAAATTCTTTAAAAAATACATAGAATACTTTCAAACTACCCTTTGAACCAGCTATTCTACTTTTAGGAATTTATCTCAAGGATAAATATATGAAGGAAAACATAGAAAAGGATGTTCGACAAAGCATACATTATAAAGATAGTGAAAGTTTTGGCGGAAAATGTCCATAGATTGCAGAAGGACTAGATAATTTAGTCCAATATCCACAATCTATGGCTATTTCCCCTGCCCCATGTTTTCACTATTATTAAGACTTCCCTGGTGGGTCAGATGGTAAAGAATCTGCCTGCAACGTGGGAGACCCGGGTTTAACCCCTAGGTTGAGACGATCTCCTGGAGAAGAGAATAGCTACCCACTCCAGTATTCTTGCCTGGGAAATCTCATGGACAGAGAACCCTAGTGGGCTACAGTCCATAGGGTCGCAAAGAATTAGACACAACTGAACAACTTCCATTTTCTTCTTTTCTACTCTTGAAAACTCTGAAGCCACTAAAAATGACAATGTGCATTTATTTATGGATTTGGAAAATGTGTTATCACTTTTATTGAGAAAAGCAAATTTCAAAGTGAGTTATTTAATATAATGCATTTTAAATATAGCTCCTGGACATGTGTATTCATGCATATTTGGAAGATTATTTTTCACCAAAATGTCAACAATAATGAGCAGGGTGGGGATAATTTTAATTTATTTTTCTCTGCAATAAGTATTTTATAGTGCTTCTACAGTAAGAACACATGATAGAGCTATTTTCATTTGGAGATTAAAACGTTTGAAGAAACTAGGCTAATTCCAACTTGATTTAATAGAGATTGCAAATATTCATTCATTCTTTATTTTTACAGGCTCCTCTCTGTTAATATACATTCATGTAATTCGTTTATATATTCAGTCATGAAAACAGTTTGTTCATTCATTTGAAACTGTTTAATAAGCATTTACTATGAATGGGGGCACAGGGATGGTATAAACTAAGTAAGGGGGACAACATGATGGCTAAGAATTCAGGCTGCTAAGCCAGGCAGACCTGGGTTTGGATCGCTGTTCCATAACTCCCCAGGTATACCACCTTACGATATTAAACTGCCCTGAGTCTCAGTTTCCTTATCTATCAAAGGTAACACGAGTACCCATGGTATTAGTCACCTATTACTATAAAGCAGACTACTCCAAAACTTAATGGCTTAAAACAACAATAATGACTTATTCTCTCACAGTTTCTGCAGACCAGGAATTTGGGGGTACCTCAGCTGGGTGCGGGGTATCTGCCAAAGTTGCAGTCAGATAAAGCCAGAGAGTTCGCTTCCAAGGGCTGGCAAATTGATGGCAAAGATCACGGGGGCCGTCTTGAAGGCTGAGTAATCCATCCATCAGAGCAGATGTTTATAAAGAGCTCAGTGTATCTGTACTACATTCTTTATAAGCCAGAGTGATGGTAACACAGACATATAACTGTACTCACAAAGGAGCCCCACAAACCAGCTCAGAGACGTTAAGCAGTTTGACCAGTCATACAGCCAGGAGAAGCCGCACATTTTCTAACTCGTCTCTGCTAGGGTTTATACCTCTTTCCCTACAGGAAATCCCAGCTGGAGCCACAGCAGCGAGCAACCACTTGCTGTGACAGAACAAAGCTGGTTACCAGAGTTGAAGATGAACAGACGTTTCAGAAGGAAGGACAGGGAAGCCGCGAGAGGATTCTGAGTATCTAGCTGAGGAAGTCACTTTCCTTTGATGGAAAAGGTCATGAGGAGCCATGGGGAGTTTGGAACAAGAGTGACTTGATTCACACCCATGAGTCAAGTTCAGCAGGCTTTTGGAACATTCCCAAGTGGGGAATGAAGGCAGTGGTGGGAAAGGATGCCCACGAGACACCGTGTCCAGGTGTCCTATCCCATGCAACCTGTGGATACAGGTTAAGGAAGGGTGAAGGAGGCCGGCTTGCAAGGCTGAGGTGCCAGTGGCTCACCGAGCCGGGGCGCGCACAGTGGCAACAATAAACGCCTCCCTCACCCTCATCACCAGCCCTGTGTCTGCTTCAAGCTACAGCGTCAGAGGCCTAAGAACATTCAGTGCTTCCAACCCACTTGGAAGCAGGGTTTTAAAGCAAAGAGTCTTTCCTCTCATTTCCTGCTCTCCGGTGTGGCAAACTGATGAAATGAAGGGCCAGGCAGGATGGGATGAATGTGGTTCCGAGTTAAGCCCCGAGGCCGTGCTCTACTGAAAGGCTGGCTCCCCAGGGATGGAGGTGCTGAAAGAGTTGTCTCCCTCAAGACCATGAGGCTGAGCATCTCTTCCCTGTGCCATCTGTCTGACCACCCCGTCACCCTGGCCTGCCTGGAGGAACGGAGCTCTCAGCACCTGCCCACCATTTACCACGATGGACCCTCTCCCGAGAGCAGGGAGGGTACCCTGCTAAGTTGAGGGCAGAGACCATGTCCCTAGGCATCTCAGTTCCTGGGGCCTGAACACCGCTGCTGCTCTCTGAAAGACCTTGACAAGCAATTTTCTCTCCCAGTTTCATTAGCTTCACATCCAGACACTGAGGGTGTGATCCCAAGGGCTGAATCCCCCCATCAATAGGGCTGCCATTCACATCACAGGACTTGTAGATTCAATCACCCATTTTCCAGGATAATAAAGTGATCTGTTCTAACAAAACAGTGTGAGAGTCTTCTAAAAGAGGGAAATAAAGTGGTGTGAGAAAGGAACATTTTTTTTTCTAGTTAGCCCAATGATTCTATACCCACTGGCAGTGGCCTTATCCATACACAGGTTTTATTTGGCCAATGTAACTTTAAAAATGGGATTGGGTGGCTCTAGATGGGCACATGCTCTCCAAATTGCAGCCCACTCCCTGCTGTCTATTCTTAACTGCTTTGTATTACTTACCTCCTAGCCCCTGATGCCATATGCGTTTGCAGCCCTGCAATATGACACATTTCATAATGCATAAAACGGCTGTTTGCAAGGTTCTTTCTCAGGCTGGATCAAAATCCTTTCTATAGCTTCTATCTACCTCTCCTATATCTAGAGTTCTATAGGTTCCATATTGGAAGTTGAACCTTGTTCTAAAGCAGCTCTTTCATCAATTTGGAAACCATCATCAGAGACCCTGAGGCCTTCTCTCTTCCATGTTAAGCCCCCTGTCTGTCTTCATCTGTTTCTCACGACACTGCTTCTTAGGACACCATAATCAGAAAGCACCTTCTTAAAGAGGGGCTTCCCAGGTGGTGCAGTGGTAAAGAATCCACCTGCCAATCAATGCAAGATGATGCAGGAGACATGGGTTCTCTCCCTGGGTTGGAAAGAGCCCCTGGAGAAGGAAATGGCAACCCACTCTACTATTCTTGCCTGGAAAATTCCATGGACAGAGGAGCCTGGCAGGCTACAGTCTATGGGGTTGCGAAGAGTCAGACACGAATCTGAAAAGAGGAGCACTCATAAGAGGAAAAAAGATAATGCAGGCATGCTCTAATCTCTTGCAATTCAAAGTGTCATCCAAAAGCCAGCATCAGCACTAGGATCACTTGGCAGCTTGTTACAGATGCAAAGCCTCAAATTTTGCCCTAGACTTACTGAATCAGTATTCTTCAGCTGATTTGCACAAACCAACTCAGAGAACAGAGCCTCTTTCTGTATTGACATAGCCTAAGATTACATGAGTCAACCTATGGACACGAAGTGGGGAAGGAAGGGTAGAATGAATTTGGAGATTGGGATTGACATATACACAGTGCTGTGTATAAAACAGATAACTAATGAGGACCTGTGCTGTACTGCACAGGGAACTCTATCTGCTCAGTGCTCTGTGGAGGCCTGAATGAGAAGGAAATCCAAAAACAAGGGGATATATGTATACAGACAGCTGACTCACTTTGCTGTACAGCGGAAAGCAACACCACATCATAAAGCAACTCTACTGCAATAAAAATTAGTAAAAAGGAGATCAGTCCTGGGTGTTCACTGGAAGGACTGATGTTGAAGCTGAAATTCTAATATTTTGGCCACCTGATGCGAAGAGCTGACTCATTTGAAAAGGCCACCTGATGCTGGGAAAGATTGAAGGCGGGAGGAGAAGGGGACAACAGAGGATGAGATGGTTGGATGGCATCACTGACTCAATAGACATGAGTTTGGGTAGGCTCTGGGAGTTGGCGATGGACAGGGAGGCCTGGCGTGCTGCGGTTCATGGGGTCTCAAAGAGTTACACACGACTGAGCGACTAAACTGAACTGAAAAAGATTACACGATTCAGTCTTTTAGGAGGCAGTTATACTGTTGACCCTGAGTCCTGTTATCAGAAATCCATTTATTCACTCACTAAGCCATACCTCAGAGAAGGCAATGGCAACCCACTCCAGTACTCTTGTCTAGAAAATCCCATGGATGGAGGAGCCTGGTAGGCTGCAGCCCATGGCGTCATTAAGACTCATACAACTGAGTCTTCACTTTCACTTTTCACTTTCATTCATTGGAGAAGGAAATGGCAACCCACTCCAGTGTTCTTGCCTGGAGAATCCCAGGGACGAGGGAGCCTGGTGGGCTGCCATCTATGGGGCTGCACAGAGTCAGACACGACTGAAGCGACTTAGCAGCAGCAGCAGCAGAGGAAGATCTTAGGGATCAAACACAGATTGTGTCCATCTTTGTTGCTTTTGTCAGGCAAGTATATTCTCCTCGGTTGTGTCTCCTCTCAACAAAAATTTGAAGCGATGGACATTAAAGCCCTCGGTGCATCAGAGCTCTGGGACAGAGTTATAGCTTCCTCGGCTTTATTTAGAAAATAAGGGAAAATATATCCTTGAGGCATGGGGGCAGGCCAACCCAAAAGATGTGAAGAGAAGAGAGAGAGAGCACGCACGCGGGAGAGAGAGACTCCTGGCCTTTTGCCTCCTCTTTTTATCTTTTTCCTTCCCCCGGGCCTGCCCTATGTAAACTGGGCTAGCCAGGAGTGCTGTTTGTTCTACCTGAGGTCCTCACTCTGGTCCTCGGACCTTCCTTTGTTCTATCTTCAAGGGCTTTTCCCTTCCTTGTGTTTTAGCCACTGCCATTTTGGACTCCTGTTTCCTATTCTACCTACTTCACACTTTTATGTAAGAAGTAACAGAAAAAATGAAGTAACATTGCCCCAAGAAGGATAAAGGAAACGATTCGTGGCATGGCGTGACCTGGAGCTCAGTGTCGGGGACAGGGGTTCTCCCCACTTCTCATCTCGCTCCCTCAGCGTCAACCTTGTACTTGGGCAGGGTCACGCTTCAGAGCGCTGCTCAGGGGCTACAGCTTTCTCATTCGAAGCGGGCAGAGCGTCATCTGCAAACTTCAGGCAATGAAAGCTTTCTTGTTTCTCTTTTTCAGAAACTTCAGCAAAGTCCTCTCCAGCTTCATTAGCTCTGATGGAATTAACCACTCACTTCTGAGCCAATCACTGAGGCCAAGAGAAATGAATATCCTAACAGGGTTAAGCCAATGAGAATGCACTCCCTAGAGCCCTGGGAGCCAAAAATGGAGGAGGGCTCCACCAGGAAACCGGGAAACAACTGTTGCTGAGAGAAGTGGCAGTGGCGACGTGATGCTGGGGAGGGAGGCCAACAGATGTCGGCCACGATGCTCCGTGGGTCTGCCTTTCCATTTCCTCTGAATCCTGCGAGCGTTTTCTCAGCATGTCCAGCACTGCAGCAATCACCAGCGTGGGTTATGGCCAGAAAACTTTTCTATTTTTAAAGGACACACACACATTATTATGCCCCATCACATTGTTTCAGTGATCAACTTTAAAGGGCCCTGGCTTACCTCCTCCTGGAATAATAAAGCAGTCACAGGAGGGGTTCTATGGGCCACTCCAAAAACCGCTCCAGAGTGGTTTGCCACACATAATGGAGGGTGTGCTTGAAAGACAACATCCAATGACCGGTTCTGGCTGAAAACTTTTGTGTTTTCAAAAAGCTCAATAAGCACCAGAAGTGACCACAATGGTTTGAAACTTTATAGCATGCGTCTTCAGGAGACAAAGTACCTAAAACTAGATGGAAAGACTTGTAATTTTTTAAATTAAAAAGCGTGGACAGGAAAGGTAACAGTCAAAGTAAAATAAGCATCAATCCAATGTTTCTTTTTCAAAAATAACACCCGAGGAGTGGGGAAAATTGTAATATGGAATTCGGAAATCTGCTTCGTGTCCTCTATGTGCCAAACGGCTCTCACTGACTGGTCAGGCTTAGAGGGGAAAGACAGAGACCAAGGAGATCAAATGCAGGGAAGGCATTTTTCTGTCCTCACCTCAGTGATCAGAGGGCAAATATACCCATTAGCCTCAAACCAGTCAATCCTAAAGGAAATCAACTTGAATGTTCATTGGAAGGGTTGATGCTAAAGCTGAAGCTCCAATACTCTGGCCACTGATATGAAGAGCCAACTCATTGGAAAAGACCCTGATGCTGGGAAAGATTGAAGGCAAAAGAAGAAGGAGGCAGAGGATAATATGGTTAGATGGCATCATCGACTCAATGGACATGAACTTGAGAGCAAACTTCAGGAGACAGTGGAGTACAAGGAAGCCTGGCATGCTGCAGATCATGGGGTGGCAGAGTTGGACAGAACTTAGCAACTGATTATCAGCCTCTCTCAACACGCACTGCTTGCAGGTCTAGATGGTCAGGGTGGACCAGTGTTAGCCATCACTTTTCAAATGAGCAACGTAACACCCAGGCCTAGTCAAGGCCCAGGAAGCCCAGCTGCGTGGTCTTTTCTAATGGAAGGTAATCTAGTTTGGTACTTGGCCTGGTCCAACCTACCTCACAAATGGTTTATGTGGATCCTGACCCTACCATTACTGGAGGAAGGGCTTGGTATAATCACTCACTCCCTGCTTCCACATCCCCAAGTGAATGAAAGGAACTGTGATACGCCTTCTCATGACTGGTGTGCAAACAGCTCCTGTGACAAGTTCTTGGATGTGTACCAGACAGAGCAAGCCGGTGAGACCATTCAATTCCATTCAGTGCTCTTACTTGAAAACACACAACTCAAGTATTTTGGTCTGATCCCAGATCTTTTCGTCTTTCCTGTCTCCTCCAGATGCCTGTACCATCACATGAGTGTTAAGTCGCACCCCAAAAAACCCACTTTTGTAAATCCTCAAATTTTTCACAGAGGTATATAAATAACATGAAATGATCAAAAGGGCATGTCCTCACCCCTTACTGAATGTAAAGCCTTGGGCAAGTTTAGTTCAATAGTAGAATTCAATCAGTTGTAGCTTTAAAATAGTAGCAATGACAACAAACATCTCTCATACTAGATTGTAAGGTCCTTGAGGGTTGAAATCTTCTATCTCACTTGATATTCTCCTAAAGGTCCTAGCAGAGTGACTGGGCTATATTAGATGTTGAAAGGAAGGATAAATTGAACTATCTTGAAGGGCATGCCACCTTGGAAAAGAGCTTAAAAGATTGCTTAGTTGCTACAAAATAAATACAGAAATTAGGGAAAAAGTGAACTCACTGCCTAATAATACAGCAGTCACAATTTTTACATTTCATAAATTTCCAACCACTCTTGAAAAAGTGTTTCTCCAGCTGAGAGACAGAAGATTTCCTATGGGATCTACCTCTGTGATTCCATGACTTCTGGCAAGTTCCTTTTCTTTTTTTTAAATATGATATACTGGAGCAGCCCCTACACAGAGGGCTGGGATGGCAAGAAGAATCAGAAGCAGTCCTGCTCACCCAGTGCCAGAACCCCTAGTTCAATTCAGTCGCTCAGTCATGTCCAACTCTTTGTGACCCCATGAATTACGGCATGCCAGGCCTCTTTGTCCATCACCAACTCCCAGAGTTCACTCAGACTCACATCCATCGAGTCAGTGATGCCATCCAGCCATCTCATCCTCGGTCATCCCCTTCTCCTCCTGCCCCCAATCCCTCCCAGCATCACAGTCTTTTCCAATGAGTCAACTCTTCGCATGAGGTGGCCAAAGTACTGGAGCTTCGGCTTTAGCATCATTCCTTCCAAAGAAATTCTAGGACTGATCTCCTTCAGAATGGACTGGTTGGGTCTCCTTGCAGTCCAAGGGACTCTTAAAGAGTCTTCTGGAACACCATAGTTCAAAAGCATGAATTCTTCGGCACTCAGCCTCCTTCACAGTCCAACTCTCACATCCATACATGACCACTGGAAAAACCATAGCCTTGACTAGACGGATCTTTGTTGGCAAAGTACTCTCTCTGCTTTTCAATATACTATCTAGGTTGGTCATAACTTTTCTTCCAAGTAATAAGCGTCTTTTAATTTCATGGCTGTAGTCACCATCTGCAGTGATTTTGGGGCCCCACAAAATAAAGTCTGACACTGTTTCCACCTGTTTCCCCATCTATTTCCCATGAAGTAATGGGACAAGATGCCATGATCTTCATTTTCTGAATGTTGAGCTTTAAGCCAACTTTTTCACTCTCCTAAATCAAATCCCTTATCATTATACAGTGGAAGTAAGAAATAGATTTAAGCAACTAGATCTGATAGAGGGCCTGATGAACTATGTTTTAAAAATTAAAAAAATAAAAACAGAGTAAATATCAAGCAGTGAGGAAATGGTCATGTTGAATTATAAGATATGAATTCAAGTGAATACAGTCTTTAAAAATGCAACACTTAGAGAAGTGGTACATAGAAAAAAAGAAAAAAAAAGAAGCTGAGGTTTGACTGTTCTTCTTCAGATTAAGTATAATTTTTCCATTTATCATTGGTTTGGGACCATTTTCTTTAACAATAAGAAGAACTGTATCAGTGAAGTTATGTTTGGCTCCAAATCACAGAATACAGTGGCTTAAGCAAACAATGGTTTATTTTTGTCCAAAATATATATACAATAACATAAAATCTTGGAGAAGGTGATGGCACCCCACTCCAGTACTCTTGCCTGGAAAATCCCATGGACGGAGGAGCCTGGTAGGCTGCAGTCCATGGGGTCCCTAGGAGTTGGACAGAACTGAGCCACTTCACTTTCACTTTTCACTTTTATGCATTGGAGAAGGCAATGGCAACCCACTCCAGTGCTCTTGCCTGGAGAATACAAGAGACAGGGGAGCCTGGTGGGCTGCCGTCTGTGGGGTCACACAGAGTCAGACAGGACTGAAGCGACTTAGCAGCAGCAGAAGCAACATAAAATCTACCATCTTAACCATTTTTGAACTAGACCATTAAGGTACAACCTAATTCAAATCCCTTATGACTATACAATGGAAGTGAGAAATAGATTTAAGGACTGAGGTTCGTGATATTGTACAGGAGACAGGGATCAAGACCATCTCCAAGAAAAGAAATACAAAAAAGCAAAATGGCTGTTTCTGAGGAGGCCTTACAAATAGCTGTAAAAAGAAGAGAAGCGAAAAGCAAAGGAGAAAAGGAAAGACATACCCATTTGAATGCAGAGTTGAAAAGAATAGCAAGAAGAGATAAGAAAGCCTTCCTTAGTGATCAATGCAAAGAAATAGAAGAAAACAACAGAATGGGAAAGACTAGAGATCTCTTCAAGAAAATTAGAGACACCAAGGGAACATTTCATGCAAAGATGGGCTTGATAAAGGACAGAAATGGTATGGACCTAACAGGAGCAGAAGATATTAAGAAGACGTGGCAAGAATACACAGAAGAACTGTACAAAAAAGATCTCCACAACCAAGATAATCACGATGGTGTGATCACTCACCTAGAGCCAGATATCCTGAAATGTGAAGTTAAGTGGGCCTTAGGAAGCATCACTATGAACAAAGCTAGTGGAGTGTGATGGATTCCAGTTGAACTATTTAAAACCCTAAAACATGATGCTGTGAAAGTGGTGCACTCAATATGTCAGCAAATTTGGAAAATTCAGCAGTGGCTACAGGACTAGAAAAGGTCGGTTTTCATTCCAATCCCAAAGAAAGGTAATGCCAAAGAATGGTCAAACTTTCTTCAAGAAAATTAGAGATACCAAGGGAACATTTCATGCAAAGATGGGCTCTATAAAGGACAGAAATGGTCTGGACCTAACAGAAGCAGAAGATATTAAGAAGAGGTGGCAAGAATACACAGAAGAACTGTACAAAAAAAGATCTTCAAGACCAAGATAATCATGATGGTGTGATCACTCACCTAGAGCCAGATATCCTGGAATGTGAAGTCAAGTGGGCCTTAGAAAGCATCACTACAAAGCTAGTGGAGGTGATGGAATTCCAGTGGAGCTGTTTCAAATACTGAAAGATGATGCTGTGACAGTGCTGCACTCAATATGCCAGCAAATCTGGAAAACTCAGCAGTGGCCACAGGACTGGACAAGGTCAGTTTTCATTCCAATCCCAAAGAAAGGCAATGCCAAAGAATGCTCAAACTACTGCACAATTGTACTCATCTCACACACTAGTAAAGTAATGCTCAAAATTCTCCAAGCCAGGCTTTAGCAATATGTGAACTGTGAACTTCCAGATGTTCAAGTTGGTTTTAGAAAAGGCAGAGGAACCAGAGATCAAATTGCCAACATCCGCTGGATCATGGAAAAAGCAAGAGAGTTCCAGAACCCCTAGGGGCTTCCTCATCTCTGGCAAGTTCCTTTTCCTTTCCAGACTTCAGTTTCTTTAGCCACATAAGATGGAAGTAACAAGCTTTCTAAAATCTGTTAGTTGTAGAATCAAAAGTCCAAAATTTCTCCTACCTCTCTGGCAGGTCTCCTATGAGTAAGGTGCCCTGACAGGCACTCCTGAAGGATGTGAGACCAAATGAGAGATATGTTTTCCAATAAACTTATGGTTTATGAACAATAAAACACAAGGACACAAATAACCATGATCCCAGGCAAGAAGGAGGTAATGGCCATCCGGGAGGTGCTCATGTGGAATTCGCAGCTGTGGGCACAACAAACGTTTAGCAGAGGGGCAGCATTCATCCTGTTTTGATGTGGCCAACACAGTGCACCCACATGCCAGGCACTGTGCCCGAGCACAAAAAAGCAAAACTGTTACCAAGCCACCTGCCTTCACAGTGCCTGAAGGCTGATGGCAGAAGGGAGACAGAAAGGGTGGAGGAATTCCAGGCAGGGGGACTTGTGCAGGGCAGACGGGAATGCAGTGAGTCACAAAGCATCCAGGCGTGGCCGTGACTCCGCTGGCACAGTGGGAGGCTATGTCCAGAAGAGCAGCCTGAGGAAAGGCAGGGCGCAGGATGCGACTGACATGGAGCCCCTGAAGGTCAGGCTTTGGGGTCTGGATTTTCATCACTTCAGCTAAGCTCCCTAACAGCTCCACCTACCTACCAACTGAACGTGGGTCATGTGTTCAGTCATATCCGACTCTCTGCGACTCCTCTGTCCGTGGGATTCTGCAGGCAAGACCACTGGAGCGGGTTGCCATGAGGATCCTCCCTGGCCCAGAGATTGAACCCCTGTCTCCTGTGTCTCCTGCGTTGCAGCCAGATTCTTTACCTGCTGAGCCATTGGGGAAGTCCTAACAACTCTAAGTGACTGAATGTTTATTAAGCTTCACACAACCACTGATTTGTATCCAAATATACCTTTTCTGTAACGAAAGGGGACATGACTGAAAGAAAATTCCCCCTCAAAAGTAATTTAAATAAATTTATTTGCAAGAGAAAAATATCTGCCCATCAGCTACAGTCGTATCCACAATGATCCAATAATAGTCACAGCTTCTTCTGGGAGGACTCTCACACAGCCTGAGGGGCAAGTCTGCATGGAGCATCAGTATCACAAAACCATCTAACCAGAGTATTACACAAAACATGATGACCATGATACAATAATAAAAACACACTATCAAATACTCACTACTTTGTGAGCTACGGCTAAAATATAAACAAGTTAGGCTCTTTTTTAAAAAAATGAAAACATTTCTACTACAGCTTTATTTCAAGCATTTTCAGTTAGATATCGCTTTATATATTTTTACTCACAAGAGATAGCAAAAGAATCCTTTCTTAAGTATCGGTAGATAAAATATATTACTCGTTCAGATGTTTGCACTCTGAAGCGTACTTTGCCAGGTATGAGTTCAGATAAGAGAATTAAACTGTGCTGCAGCAAAATCCTGGCTGATGATCAAGATGTGGATAGTTTTCATGTTTGTTTAAACAAAAATTTACATCACAGAAAAAAGAAGTGAGGCCATAAGAGAGCCAACATTATTCTTTCTCAATGGAGCAGTCTGATTCCAGAGAATGGGATTTCCAAGCTGAATTCAAAGTGTGTGGTCCCGAAGTTGAATTCTTTCCAGTCGGAGGAGCTGCCTGCGGCTGAGGCAACACGCAATGATGAAGCGAGTTGAGCAGAAAGTGTTAACTGAACTACAGAGATGGTCACTGATAAAACAAGTTCCTAGAGGTCCTCGGGGCCCACACAGAGATGAAGGGCAGTCAGAACTATCAATACAAAAGAAAAATGTGCTCACTGAACTGCACACATAGAGCTTCTAGGAGGGTTAACAGTTCTTGACATGGGTTCCTGGTTGTAGTTTACAATATCTGCCTTCACCACTCGCTGTCATAAAAGAAAACAGAGTTATTATCAGGACATCAGAACATTTAGAAAGAGCTCCTTAAAGTATATTTTTATTTTCTGAACTTTCATGAACTCCTGATGACAGACATCATAAATGAAGCAGGAGCTGATATTAAAAGAATCAGTTATTTATTAATATTTCCATATACTATTATACTCAGGCATAACTCTTTTAAAAATGTTTATCAATTTGTGAGTTAGTGAGAAGAAATAAAAATGTTAAAGAGAAGTCACATATAAAGAAATGTTTTGAGCAGAATTTCCCAATTTTTAAAATGTTTCTCCTAAATCCCTGACTTACTTCCAAATGGCTCCACTACTGGGTCATGAATAATGACTCTAACAAAATATAGAATAATGAGAAACTTATATTACCTCACATTCATGTGTTTAAAATAATTTAAATCAAAAGACATTTTTACCCTTTTCTTCCTTTCCTCTAATACAACTTCAAGAAATATTTTAAACAATGAATTTAGTGACATGCTCTAACATTCTTCTTTAAGTAATAATTTAAGGAAAAACAAATCCTGAACTGTTTTCAACTCCTGCTAAGTCTGCACATATAAGCAGACAAAGAAGGGTAATTCAAGGCAAACTTTAAAAATACTCTTTCAATTACCACGTTATTTCAGGAAAAACAGTAAGGAGAGAATAATGAAATAACTGCTTTAATTCTCCACTTCACTGCACATGTAATAAACACGACCATAAAGACAAATACATTTGAAAGTAAATGAAATGTTATTTTAATTTGTTCCCAATTCCTTGAGTCGTAAGTCTGGCAAAGGATCAATTTTTCAAAGTTCCAGAACAGGACTTATGCAATATTAATTCCCAAGAATATACAATAAATCTTTGAATTTTTTTATTCATAAAGAACAAGATAACATTCACCAGTTCTCCCCACCCTCCTCCCACAAATTCCAATAGTTTATCAATTAATACCTGCACTACTGTACTGAACAGATTCTGCTCTGAGCAGAGGTGGTATGTTGGTTATCTTCTTCCGAGTACTTCACTATTTCTGCCCTGACAATATGCTGTCAATTCCATACAACAGAAACAAGATGCGAAGAAAGGGGGAAAAAAAGAAAGAAAGAAAAAAATGGAAAGTGCGTTCAATGACTGAAAATAGATGGGGACGCCAAAGCAGAAAAAGAAACACCCACATAAATTTAAACAAGCCACAAAAGAAATGGCAGAATATATGCATATAAAAGGAAAGAAAACGAACAAAGATTCAAGAAACATTACAATTCTATATAATTATTTAAATGGACATGTCTACTGAGCCTCCCAGAAAAGCTGGGGGCTCTATTTTTGATATCACAATTACATGTAACACATATAATGATGACCATATTTCAGAAGACAACAAAGAATTTGGGGGCTTTTCTCTACTAAAGTGCAGCAGAGGTACTCATTCAATTTCCTTTTACAAACATTACTGAGGACCTACCATGGGCCCGTCACTCTACACTGGGAACAAATGATGAACTGCACAGGATTTGTTCACAAGTTGCTGTGGGACGGGAACATGAACACAGCTAACCGTCACACCAGGTAAGACATTTACTAGTAGATTCATAATGTGTGGGAACAAACAGTGGTTCCTTTTCTTTGAAGGCACGGAGAGGATGCCTAAATCAGGGGAAGCTGCTTGGCATTTACGGTTTTTACATTTAATCATATTCATTATTGCCAAAGACTTCCTTTAGATGGTCACTTCTCTGGTTCTCACAGCCCTAACCCTCCAAGTTTCGAAATTTCATTTAGAAATAAGATCAAAACACATTTTTTATAGTTAGAAAACATACCATATTTTAAGCATGACAGCTGATGTTTTCAAATGAATTCTGCTAAGTAACAAAGCAAAACTAGTTAGATTTTTTTGATTACTATATCCCTTAAGATGAGAAGACCACATAAGACAAATATGACTGAGATAACACACTCTCCAAATTTTTTAGACTTGGAACTATACCCACTTTTAATGAGTTCAAATATTTTGGAAAGATCTTCCTTCATCATCGCAATCTATTAATTAGCACATAGAGGAAAACATATTAATCAGGCTGCTGCTTGTGATAATGTTTATAAAGCCTGGATAAACAACGGAGAGTAAATGAACAGGACACTAAGGTGTATTAGCCTTGGACAGGCTCTGCTCCAGTTCTCCAGCAAGCAGTATTAACTTCTGGACAAGACTCATGATTTACTAGGCACTCAGCCTGATGCTATCACAGGAGCATTGCCAACTGCCACATGACATATGAGGGGGGCGCATCAGTGACCTGTTGAACACCATCATCTGGCCTCCCCAAGCCTAACTGCTTCATGCCAAACTATGGGTTACAATAAAGAGAAGGGATTTTCATAATCAGCAAGCAACTCATTAATCCTCCAAAATGATGGTTTAAACCCTATCTTATAAACACAACCAGGTCACTGACCTGTGGTCAAGACATTCTGGTCAAAGTATTGACTAACATAAACGACTTGGGTTTTCACTACTAATTCTCATCAAATTAAGAACTAACAAGGCAACATCTTTCTTGAGGGCCTTGGTTGTTTGACATAAAGCTCTGTACAAAATTTCTGAACTGGAAGCCAGATTCAAAGTTCTACATATTCAGGACTTTGCTTTCTCTGAATAAATAAAGCATAATTTCTATGATATAAACTTCATGGTAGGGGACTTCACAGTAGTTGCTTGTTTACAAATCATTCAGTCATTGATGTTTTCAGAGAAAAGTTTTACCTACGAAACACAAGCTTTATGTTTGGAGCTATAGAGTAAACTCAATTGTTCTCTGCTCTTAGTCAAGTGAACGATAACAATGCAGTGGCCCTAAGAGAAAGGGAGCCCTGTGGGTGAACACCAGCTTAACCCCTGCTTTGTCAGGGTTGTCAGAGTCAGATACTAGAACTGGAAGCAAGAAAGCAACTTAGGAGTTGAAGTGGTAAGGTGTAAGCAGTAGAGACGGACTCAGGAAAGATAAATCTGGTCAATTCCGCAACTGTGCTCTAATCCAGAGAGCAGAAACATATTTGCCTTACAAAAGTCAGCTGGTCACCCTCAGGATAGAGAGGAAACGTACTCTGACAGCTAAAACATCTGTCACTATCATTCATTCAAAGCAAATCACTATTCCAGGTACTGGAAACATTCCAATAAGCAATCATGATCTCTTTTTTTTTTCTTTTGAGATTCATTAGGAGTCTAGCAAGGAAAACAAATGCATAAATTATTAAAGAATACTATGATTGATACAAATTCAACGTGCAAAAGGTTATAGGTTACCACTCAAAGCACAGATATAGCATTTTTTAAAAGCATGGTACCCAACTCCCAGAGTTCACTCAGACTCGGCGTCCATCGAGTCAGTGATGCCATCCAGCCATCTCATCCTTGGTCGTCCCCTTCTTCTCCTGCCCCCAATCCCTCACAGCATCAAAGTCTTTTCCAATGAGTCAACTCTTCACATGAGGTGGCCAAAGTACTGGAGTTTCATACTTGTTAGAATGGCTATTATCCAAAAGGACAAGAAATAGCAAGTGTCGGCAAGGATGTGGAGAACGGAACACTTGAACACTGTTGGTGGAAAGGTAAACTGGTGCCACTACTAAGAAAAACAGTATGGAGATTTCTCAGAAGCTTTAAAACAGAATCGCCATATGATCCAGCAACTTCTGGATATATATCCAAAGGAAACAGGCACTATCTCAAAAAGATATCTGCTCTCTTCTGTTCACTGTAGCATTATTTAGAATAGGTAGGACATGCAAGGAACCGAAGTGTCCATACACTGGATGGATAAAGAAAATGTGGAATTTATATACAATAAAATATTATCTGGAAAAAAAGAAAAAATAAATAAAAGCATGGTACCGTGCACACAGTAGGAGCTTAAAGAAAGCAACTCTCCTTTTCCTTCCATGTAATGGCATACACATATACTGCATAACACGCAATCACAGGCTGCAGTAACAGTCACAACTCTGGGCAAGCTACTTCACCTCTTTGGTCTTCACACCCTCCTAATCTATAAAACACAAGGTTTATCTATGTGGCCACTAAGATCCCATTTGGTTTTGAAATTATATGGAAAAAAATTTAAGTGAATACAAAAAGAAAAAAAAATGGAATATGATCTGACACAGGACTTAGCAATATTTTTTTGAAACTTTCTCCTCAGGCACGGGAATCAACCATCAACAAAATGGGTGATGGTTATGAAACCATCAATGAAAGGCCACATTAAACAATCATTAAATAATGAAAAGGCCACTTACTGAATGAGAGAAGACATTTGCAAATGATATGATGAAGAGTTAATATACAAAAATATATAAAAAATTCATACAACTCAATATCAAAAACAAAACAACAGAAAAACAGAATTAAAAATGTTCAGAGGACTGAAATAAGCATTTTTCCCACACAAGACATACAGATGGCCAAAAAACACATGAAAAAGATGCTCAATAATTCTAACAGTTAAGAAAATACAAATCAAAACCACAATGAGGTATCAGTTCATAGTTGTTAGAATAACTACTGTCAAAAAGACAAGAAATAACATGTGTTGGCAAGAATGTGTAGAAAAGGGAGCCCTCCTATTCTGCTGTGAGAATGCAAACTGGCACAGCCACTATGCAGAACAGCATGGAGGCTCTCCAAAAAACTGAAATAGAAATACTATATAATCCAGTAATTCCATTCCTGGGTATATATCTGAGGAAAACAAAACCACTAATCTGAAAAGATATATGCACCCCAATTCCACAG
>SJYC01078604.1:0-13262 GCA_006408675.1 Madoqua kirkii
GCAAAGAGTCAGACAGGACTGAACGACTTTCACTTTCAACAACTTAATTTTAACTTCTAATCAAAAAGAGATGATGTCCCCAAAAGGCTGATGTCATTTGTACCCCAAAGAGCATTACACATTATAGTTCACTGACGGTCAAAGTTCAAGGAGAAACAGGAAAGCTCATGTGGTGAAATGGAGAGAAAAGGACTGTAAAAGAAAAACAGCAGCGTGACTAAGAGCATGAGGGACGCCTAACAAATCAGGGAAGATCTGCTGGGCTATTATGGGGAGGACTTTGGCTCTCATTCACTCTGAGTGAAATGGAGGGTGGCTTGATGTGACTTCTGTCTTAACAAGGTCAATCTGGTTGCTGTACTGAATATTCACTATAGAAGATCAAGGGTAAAAAAGAGAAATTGGCAAGAACACTAATGTAAGAGATGATGGAGGCCTGAAACAAAGTGGCAGCAGTGGCAATGGAAAGAAAAGTCACCAGATTATGGGCACACCTGAAAGCAGAACCACCAGGACTTGGTGAGAGTTGTGGTATGTCAAAGACATACCAGATGGAGTCAAGGATGACCCCAAAATTTTCCCGGTCTTAGCAACAGAGAGAAGATCTACCATTTATTGAAGTGGGAAAGACTGGAAAAGATCTGAGGAAAAAATATCAAGAGCTCAGTTCTGGACCTGAATCCTGCATTAAACTGGGACTGACTCTTAAGACACTTAAGCAGGAGTGCTGGAGTATATGAGTCTGGAGTTCAGGGAAGAGGTCTGGCCAAAGCCAAGAGACTAGATGAGGTCACAAAGGGAATAAGTTTTAAAAAGAGAGATATCCAAGGACTGTGCCTAGGGCAATTCAATGAAGGAATCTGCAAAGGCAATAAGAGACTAGTTAGCAAGGTAGCAGGGAAACCAGAAGATGTAGTATTCTGGAAACTAAGTGAACAAAGTATTTCAAAGAGGAGCGAATAATCAACTATTTTATATGCTGCAACTCAGTCAAGTAAGATGAGGACTAAGAACTGGCCACTGAATTGAGCAAAAAGGAGGTCACTGATGACCTTAATAAGAGCATTTTGGGGTGAAATATTAGGGGCTAGACTGGAACTGTTCAAGACAAACCGGGAGGAGAGAACTGGAGACAGCTCTTTGAAAACATTCTACTGGTAAGTAGCAAAGAGTAAGAAACAGCTAACGATGTGGGTGATCAAGCATCTTCTTATATTTAAGGTAAGAGAACTCATAACATTTCGTGTGCTGATAGAATAATCCAGTAGATGGGGAAAAAACGATGCAGGAGTCAGAATTTTAAGCCATGTTTGTAACTAGGCAAAGAGACATGGGACTAATGCACAAGGGAGGAGTTGAGCCTAGCTACAAGCAGAGACAGCCCAACCCACAGGAATCTCAGAAGAGACAGAGAGGTGGGAATGACAGTGGGTGGGAAGGAGAGGTGGGGGAGACAAGGTGGCAAGAGTATGTGAAAGTTGTCTTCTCTTTGTTTCAATATTTTTTTATAAAATAAGAAACAAGGGAATCAACTAAGAGAAGAGATGACGAAGGTCTGAAGATTTGAGAAGAGAAGCTATGAAACACTCGTCTAGGTGAGGGAGAGAGACAATGGTCTAAAGACGGAAGTACTAAGCAGCATTAAGGTCCACTTGAGGGGAGCTGGCTGTGGACTGTAATGAAACCTCCAACATGCCTCTAAGCTTTTTTCTCTCGTCATGTTCAAATACGTGAGTGCAACCATATAAAGGGGCGTGGTCAAGGTTTAGTCAAATAAGTCAGATAAAGTGACTGATGGGAAAGGAAACTGACAGAGTATTGCATGGTAATGATTTTGACTGACCATGAGTAAGGAAGAAAGGAAAATGAGGACAAGAAAGGTCAGGGGCAAGTATTAGGATCGATGTCATGCAGGCCCTGCTGGGGCTGCAGCCTGACTGGACTAGGGCATTCAAGCTGGCCAGGGATCTGTATGCCTGATGCAGAGACAGGAGAGAGCAGAAGGGCTACAGTAGCAGGGGCTGCTGGGTGAGGTGGGGTGCTGACAAAGACACCGACACCACTAGGAACTATGCCAAAGCTAGCATCAGAGGAAGGACAGTAAGACCGGAGATCAACTTCCCAAGCAATGGGGAAGCAATCTGTGACTGGAGATGACATAAAGTGATTTCATAAGAACAAGCCATTTCAAAGTTGCATTTAAAAAGAAAACAGTGAGGATTTTAAAAAGTCGTTCAACATAAGTATACAAAAAATACTAAGTGGTTAAACACAAGCTAAAATATTGGAAGTTAAAATAATTCTAACATGACAAGAGACCCCCAGGAAGATAAGTGAGGGAAAAGCCCCATCCATGGATGGGTTTATCAAGGAATATTGATACTGTATACATTTTTAAAGTAGGTAGGTGTCCCACATTAGCATTATCCTGGGTAAAGGGTGCTAACATATCACATTTTTAAATGAGTTTGATCCCTCAAAAGAATAAATAGCTTTTATATTATTTAATATTTATCCTAAGCATAAAAACCATCAGTGAAATCATACAGGAAAAACATCAAGAAGATTAAACCACAGAAAAATTCAAATGTCCTCTGGTTGAAAATGTCAAGAAAATTAATGATCAAACAAAAATCTGGGCAGTGGAAAGAGAATATTTGCAAAAACTATGACAAATGGCTGTCACATTATCCCTAAAACAAAAATGGTCATAGAAAATTTTAAAAAGCAACAAAATATAATAAACAGGTAATAAGCAGAAAATCAACAATAAATAAATTTATAATAAGTATATAATATTATAAACAGATATAAGCAGAAAGTAGGTAATAAAATTTTAAAAATTTCAACCTCAAGAGCAGTCAAAGAAATTTAAATAGCAAAATACCTTTTAATCCCTTGTCTACCAAACTGACAAAGTTTTAAAAATAAATAAATTCTGAATGTTAAAAAAGATTACAGTGATATGGCCTTCATACAATGCTGATGGTAATATAAACTAACTTAGGCTTTCTGGTGGTAATTTGGCAAAAGGTTTCAATTCCCTTCCAAGGAAATAATCAAAACTTACAGACAAAATTTTACAATGTCTTGAACTTGGAAACAATCTATATATCCAACAATAGGGACTTGGTTGAATAAATCTGAATATTTATTTAATGGATTATTAAATCTAGTGGACTTTTAATCTATTTAGTAATATTAAGTAACACGAGAAATTTTTCTATAAGTAAACATATTAAGCAAAAAAATACAAGATTATTTCTATATTATGATCTCAGTTTTTTAAAAAATAAACATTTAGCATAGTTAATATGGTAAACCCTGGAAGGTCAATTCTTAGCTATACAAATCCTATCTCCACCACTTATTCTCCCTGAACCCTCACAACATAACCTCTCTAAAACTACTCTATAAAAGAGAGATAATTACTTATGATTGCTGGAAAATAAATCTGACTTATATATGAAGATATTTTAGACTAATTCAAAAATCTTTTTAACATCATTCTAAACTTATTTAAATGCTTATGGTGATTTACAGAATAAGCATCCAGTCAAATGCAATTAATTAATTAACAACTAAATGGAGATATTCCCATGGAAAAGAAATGCAAAAAAGCAAAATGGCTGTCTCGGGAGGCCTTACAAATAGGTCTGCAAAGAAGAGAAGCCAAAAGCAAAGGAGAAAAGGAAAAATATAAGCATCTGAATGCAGAGTTCCAAAGAATAGCAAGAAGAGATAAGAAAGCCTTCTTCAGCCATCAATGCAAAGAAATAGAGGAAAACAACAGAATGAGAAAGACTAGAGAGCTCTTCAAAAAAATTAGAGATACCAAGGGAACATTTCATGCAAAGATGGGCTCGATAAAGGACAGAAATGGTCTGGACCTAACAGAAGCAGAAGATATTCAGAAGCGGTGGCAAGAATACACGGAAGAACTGTACAAAAAAGATCTTCATGACCCAGATAATCATGATGGTTTGATCACTCACATAGAGCCAGACATCCTGGAATGTGAAGTCAAGTGGGCCTTAGAAAGCATCACTATGAACAAAGCTAGTGGAAGTGATGGAATTCCAGTTGAGTTGTTTCAAATCCTGAAAGATAATGCTGTGAAAGTGCTGCACTCAATATGCTGGAAATTTGGAAAACTCAGCAGTGGCCACAGGACTGGACAAGGTCAGTTTTCATTCCAATCCCAAAGAAAGGCAATGCCAAAGAATGCTCAAACTACCACACAATTGTACTCATCTCACATGCTAGTAAAGTAATGCTCAAAATTCTCCAAGCCAGGCTTCAGCAATACGTGAAAAAAGCTCAACATTCAGAAAACGAAGAAAATGGCATCTGGTCCCATCACTTCATGGAAAATAGATGGGGAAACAGTGGAAACAGTGTCAGACTTTATTTTTCTGGGCCCCAAAATCACTGCAGATGGTGATCGCAGCCATGAAATTAAAAGATGCTTACTCCTTGGAAGAAAAGTTACGATATACCTAGACAGCATATTCAAAAGCAGAGACATTACTTTGCCGACTAAGGTCTGTCTAGTCAAGGCTACGGTTTTTCCAGCAGTCATGTATGATGTGAGAGTTGGACTGTGAAGAAGGTTTAGAGCTGAAGAATTGATGCTTTTGAACTATGGTGTTGGAGAAGACTCTTGAGAGTCTCTTGGACTACAAGGAGATCCAACCAGTCCATTCTGAAGGAGATCAGCCCTGGCATTTCTTTGGAAGGAATGATGCTAAAGCTGAACCTCCATTACTTTGGCCACCTCATGCGAAGAGTTGACTCACTGGAACAGACTCTGATGCTGGGAGGAATTGGGGTCAGGAGGAGAAGAGGACGACTGAGTATGAGACGGCTGAATGGCATCACGGACTCGATGGACGTGAGTCTGAGTGAACTCCGGGAGTTGGTGATGGACAGGGAGGCCTGGCGTGCTGCAATTCATGGGTTGCAAAGAGTCAGACACAACTGAGCGACTGAACTGAACTGAACTGAACTAGAGATAATCAGAGTAGTACATGCCCATCACAAAGTAGGCACTCAGTAAACAGCAGTCCACTAGCCATGGTAGCAGCAGCATCAGAAAACGAGACTATCACATGAGGTTATGAGTGATCATCTCTGGAGGCTGAGATTACGAGTGATTTATATTCTTTTTAACTTTTGTATGTTTAATTCCCTAAAAGATTCATGAAATTATGTTACATAAATTATAAGAGGAGTATCAACAGAATAAGCATGCTGTATATAAGCGAAGGTATTTTATGTCTTCAATAGGAATTAATCTAAAAGTTAAGTAATGGAAGCATACTTCCTATGAATATTAGTAAATAAAAGTAAAATATCACTTATAATATTCAGCATTCATTATCTTACTTACAGAGTCTCCTGTCTTTGCTGAGACAAAGTGGCTACTGAAACCATTTTCCTGGCAAAATCTTAAGTGTTTTTCAGGTTTTACTGTTCGCATATGCTCCAAATCAACTAGAATGGTGAACAAAAACAGAGAACAAAATTCAGTAGTAAAGTTAACCAATAAATATTTAACAAGTTTAAATGTGACTTCTTTTCCAATATTATACCCCAGTTTAGACACTAGTAGTATAATTTGGGGCAATTCTTTTAGTCTCTTTATGCTTCGGTCTCTAAATCTAAAAGCTGGGAAAAACAAATGGACCTATCATATACAAAGTTCTTTGACAGTGAATCCATGTTTAGTGCACAAAGGGGCGTCCCTGGTGGCTCAGCTGGCAAAGAATCTGCTTGCAATGTGGGAGACCTGGGTTCGATCCCTGGCTTGGGAAGATTCCCCTGGAGAAGGAAAAGGCTACCTCTTCCGGTATTCTGGCCTGGAGAATCCCACAGACTGTAGAGTCAGTGGGGTCGCAAAGAGTCAGACACAACTGAGCGACTTTCACTTTCATGCACAATGACCAGCACATGTTAAGTGCCCAGAAAACTAACAGATCATTCCTATTATCTATATAGTTTGAGACACATTTGATGATATGCAAAAATATGCATTAGTATAATGCATTTAAACATAGTGATTAATTGTAACATATACTTACCACAGCATATTTGGTTTGAAAATTTAATTACCTTAATACATTAATTACAACAGTTCTATAATCTCTATAAACTTTAATGTTAACACAAGCACATTATTAATTTTCTGCCAAAAGATATCAATATTTCATTGTCTACTTACTTTATTTACAGTTACGGCTTAATTTCACAAAGACATAGCTCATTTGCTTTCCAATTCTAAAAGTGTCCATTGGGAAAGCAGTAATGGGCCAGAATATATTTTCTTGAATAGTGGTAGGTGCTTTACAGCAAAGCATAGTACTCATATCCAATACTGGTTTTATCCACCACAGTCTAATTTTTTCAAATGTGATCTTTTATTGAACAGTTTCTCTTTTTACAACACTACAAACCCTATAAGAGTGTTGATTCAATGCCGTCAAATTATAAGGCAAATATATTCACAGGATTTAAGGACAACTAGGCTCTTTGAGTCAATATAGGAAAAAAAAACTTAAACTGATTTCCTGAGGAAGGGACCCAACTGACTTGTAAAAACTTGTAAATTTGCAAATCTAGTAAGCTTACATAATAGTGGCAATTGATTATCAACTAAAAAATGCTCTCATACTATGTAAAAGGCTTTATTTGAAATTACATTGAAGGTCTTTAGTTTGTAAGCTCAAGAGATCTTTCTCTAGGAGATTTTTCATCTACTGGGAGATTCCTGAGCCCCATTTATACTGCTTAACTAGGATAATATGCACCGTTTTTCTTTTCTGGCCACAACTTGCTGTTCCTTAAACATCATTGAGACTTTATTTATAAGAAGAGCCAAAAAATGTCCAGATACCACAGGCATCAATTTGTTGACGACTAAAATACTAAGCTATTAGCACTGACATTTGTACATCTAGTTTACCATAATATTGAAGTTAGAATACTTTCCTAATTCAACAAGGGTAAGAACAAATCATGTCACTAGGAAAATTCCCCAGTGAAATCACTGTCAAATTAAAAAAATAAAGTCTGTCATTCAACATGTATGGGCATTTGTCTTTTCTAATGGAACAGTCTGCCATGGTCGTGTCTTTTCTTCCTTTCTTTCTTCTCTCCATTCTCCACTTGCCCTACCAGATAACTCCTCAACAACTTACATAGATAAACTACTATAAATTTATCTATATAACACTGGGGGATTTACTAGCCAAAAGTTTTTTTCCTAACAAAGATAATCATTAGAGACTAATAATTATCACTAATCAATTGACTAAAAATTATTCAGTAAGTATTTATTATATACCAAGCACTATGGTAGGCAGTGAGAACCCCAAGAGGAAAAAGATACAATCCAGGTCCTAAAAAAATTACCATCAGTATTAGGAATATAAAAGACAGTTAAGAAACAAACGGTATCTGAAATAACCGAGATTTTGAGAATGACACAGCAGATATAGAAAAGGCCCTCACAGAATTTGACTGACCATTGTTTTCCTCTGTTGTGTTAGAATTTAGTGAGCAAAATTTAAAAGGCCTTAATTACTAGAGTCTGCTGTTGTTCAGTCATTAAGCTGTATCTGACTCTTTTGCAACCCCAGGGACCATAGCCACCAGGCTCCTCTGTCCATGGGATTACCCAGGCTACTATCCTGGAGTGGGTTGCCATTTCCTTCTCCAAGGGATCTTCCCGACCCAGGGATCAAACCCATGTCTCCTGCATTGGCAGGAGGATTCTTTATTGCTAAGCCACTAGGAAAGCCCTAGTTACTAGAGTACTTCATTCTAAATAATCCAGAAATAAATAAATTCTGACAATGAAACTACAGTGAGATACTGGTAAATTCTTTCATTTCTTTTATCCAGCATTCATCTAGCATACATGTGGTAACAATCTTACTGATATGATTTAATTTCCCTTATATCCTTCAGTGCAGTGGTCCCCAATCTTTTTGGCACTAGGGACCAGTTTCTTGGAAGACAATTTTTTCCATGACCAATTCAAGAGCAGTAGGGTTCTCACTCCTATGAAAATGCCTGTCGCTCCTCTGATAGGAGGCAATGTGAGCAACGGGAAATGGCTGTAAAGACAGATGAAGCTTTGCTTGCTTATCGGCTCACTGCTCATCTCCTGCTGTACAGTCCAGTTACTAACAGGCCAAAGAGTGGTACCAGTCCATGGCCCAGGGGCTGGGGACCCTGAGTCAGTGAACCAGTATTTTATTTTTTTAAATAAAATACTTATTTTTATTATTTTCTTATTTTAATACAGCTAGTTCCCGTATTTTATTTTTAAAAAGGGAATTAAAATCTCCCAACAGCATTAATACATAAACATTTCCCAAATATTCAGAAAAACAATTTTCAAAAGGATATAAAAAATGTCACTAACTAGAGACAACTACTGTTAACATTTTAATGTATATGCTTCCAATATCTAAACAACTGAAGGTCATGGGCATTAATATTGCAATATGCAACTTTCTTTCAGCTCTACTATACTATACCCTGCTTAAACTATGCTTACCAATTTCAATGGATAAACAGTTTACTGATCACTCACTCTACTTATTCAGCAAATATTTGAGCGCCTACTATGGCTAGGCACAGAGAAGGAAACAGCAACCCACTCCAGTATTCTTGCTTGGAGAATTCCATGGACAGAGGAGCCTGGCGGGCTACAGTCTACGGGGTCGCAGAGAGTTGGACACAACTAAGCAACTAACAGAAACACAAATATGGCTAGGCACTGTCTTAAGAGCTGCATATGTAACAATGACCTTACATTTTAATTCAGAGAAACAGACCAACAAGTAAATTACAGAGTATTGCAAATGTTGATATATCTTATTGAAAAAAAATAAAATATACATGAGATGAATTATTCTTTCAAACAAGTAGGTCAAAGACTCTTAAGGTGAAGACCACACTTACCACACTCAAAGAAAAGCCAGGAGGCCAGAGTGGCTGATGAGTTAGCAAGAGAGGGAAATAGCAGGACATGAAGTTTTAAAAGCCAGCAACTATACAGGTCACTGAAAGAGAGATGCAAAGCTAGTGGGAGGTTTGTAAGGACAAAAAAAAAAATGTTTAAGCTGTAATCTTAGAGTTTAAAAGATTGGGGCTGCTGAATAAACCACTGTTTGTTGTTTTAGTCACCAAGTCCTGTCCATTTCTTTCGTGACTCCATGGACAACCCATCGGATTTCTCTGTCCATGGGATTTCCCAGGCTAGAATCTGGAGTGGGTTGCCATTTCCTTCTCCAGGGAATCTTCTAAACTTGCATCTCCTGCATTACAGGTGGATTCTTTACTGCTGAGCTACTGGGAATAAACTGTAATTAAATGTAAAGCAGAGAAAACACTGAGTTAGATTACAGTAAAACTCTAGGAAAGAGAAGACTGTAGTTTGGACAAGAGTGGGAGCAAGAGAGATGATAAAAAGTAGAGTAGAGTCTCAATATATTTTGGGAATAAAAAGTGAGTGAAAGTGAAGTCGCTCAGTCATGTCCAACTCTTTGTGACCCCATGGACTGTAGCCTACCAGGCTCCTCCCTCCATGGGATTCTCCAGGCAAGAGTACTGGAGTGGGTTGCCATTTCCTTCTCCAAAAAGGTGAGTAAGAAAATACTAATGGATTTGACATGGATGTAGAAGATAAAGAGAATCACTTGAAGATAGTTTAACCTGGATTTTAAATGAAACAGTGTATTGTAGATAGGTGCTGAGCAGATAAAGATTTGCTGTTAAGCAATTTTCCCAATCATGTACAATTACAGAAAAGAAGGGCAGGTAATTGAAGATAAAAAATGTTAAGGAGTAGATTATATTGAAAAGAGCATGGAATTTAAATTAGATAAGAAAGGGGATCCAGAAAATGAAAAAAAGATTAAGCAATGTTAAAGTCTTAAGTGGGTTTAAAAATTACTGGAATTGATAACAGATAACAGATAAGATGAAAGATAACAGATAAACTGGGACACATGAAAGTGATAATTGGTATTATGGAGACAGTAAGCCTTCAGAATAACTATATATACCTATAACTGATTCATGTTGAGGTGTGACAGAAAACAACAAAATTCAGTAAAGCAATTAATTGTCCTTCAACAAAAAATAAATTTTAAAAAAAACTATGTTAGTGTTGATAGGCAGGGAAGGCAATGGCACCCCACCCCAATATTCTTGCCTAGAAAATCCAATGGACGGAGGAGCCTGGTGGGCTGCAGTCCATGGGGTCAGTCGCTAAGCATCAGACTGAGCGACTTCACTTTCACGCATTGGAGAAGGAAATGGCAACCCACTCCAGTGTTCTTGCCTGGAGGATCCCAGGGATGGGGAAGCCCAGTGGGCTGCCATCTATGGGGTCGCACAGAGTCGGACACAACTAAAGCGATGCAGCAGCAGCAGCAGCAGCAGCAGCAGCAGCAGCAGTGTTGATAGGTGGCAACATTATGGCAGATGATGAATTCAAGGAGACCAAAGTATTAAAAGGATAATCTGTATGCAACTAAAATTGCTAATAAAGATAGCAATAGTAATGCAGTGACTGACCCAGGAACCAAAATCTTCAAGGTAGTGAGTGATTCATGGGTTGGTTGATGTATAATACAGCTTGACAGTCAAATCGTTTTAGGCAAGATGAAGAATGATCTGGAAAGAGCAATAACAATAAGGTCACTACCCACCCTCCAGTACTAGTGATAAGGCAGATACAGGAGGGGATGTCAATATTTGAAAGAGCTTCAGGAGATGGCAGCGCTGTCCTTACAGGAGAGCTAAGTGACAGAAGTAGTTTCAAACTTTGGTTCAAGGAAGATGTTGAGAGTATAGGAATTTTACTGATACCTTATTTGTAAGTTCCTGAAGACCCAATAGAAGAATCTCAGAAGTTAAGAAAGGGCAGAAACATGGGTCTGAAAAGTAAAGGACAGAGCTGTATAGGATAAGAATGCAGGAAGTAAATCAATAATAACAAAGTCAAAAGCTTTCTTCTGTAGCTGACATAAATGGAGATTAAAAAAACATGAGATGAAAAAATTCTAAGACGGTGTTAGACAAGAAAACTCAAATTTTTCACTGTGCCCAGCTCCCCCCAAAATCCTTTAGCTCACTCACCTTAACCTGGAAATTAAAATGGAACAAAAGAAAATAAGTTATCAAGATACTAAATCTATCTGCCATATTCTTAAAAATCACATGGTACATGAGATGGAAGTCTTAGAAGCCAATTAACTTTGGCTAACAAGAATAATTTGGATAAGAAGTTGGAAAGCTGTTTGAAAAATAATTATGTACAATTTTTACTATAATTCATGGCAAATAGATGGGGAAACAGTGGAAACAGTGGCTGACTTTATTTTGGGGGGCTCCAAAATCACTGCAGATGGTGATTGCCAGGAAATTAAAAGATGCTTACTCCTTGGCAGTAAAGTTTTAACCAACCTAGAGAGCATATTCAAAAGCAGAGACATTACTTTGCCAACAAAGGTCTGTTTAGTCAAGGCTAAAGTTTTTCCAATAATCATGTATGTATGTGAGAGTTGGACTATAAAGAAAACTGAGCACTGAAGAACTGATGCCTTTGAACTGTGGTGCTGGAGAAAATTCTTAAAGAGTCCCTTGGACTGCAAGGAGATCCAACCAGTCCATCCTAAAGATCAGTCTTGGGTGTTCATTGGAAGAACTGATGTTGAAGCTGAAACTCCAATACTTTGGCCACCTGATGCGAAGAGCTAATGCCTCAGAAAAGACCCTGATGCTGGGAAAGATTGAGGGCAGGAGGAGAAGGGGACAGCGAAGTATAAGATGGTTGGATGGCATCACCGACTCAATGGACATGAGTTTGAGGAAGCTCCGGGAGTTGGTGATGGACAGGGAGGCCTGGCGTGCTGTAGTCCATGGGCTCGAAAAGAGTCAGACTTGACTGAGTGACTGAACTGAACTGAACTGATCACTACTAGGCTTGACCCCTAGTGTGATAGTCCTTACTTTCCTTTTTCACAGTCACCTATGAAGCCATCTGTTGAAAATGGCAGTTCCAGAAAAATGGAAGGAGTCTGGGTTTCTGAAAGGGAGATGAGCCACTGATAAGCAGTACCAAGGTTTGGTCTTTATGTAAGTAAGAAATAAACTGTTATTGTGTTAAGATATTCAAACGTCAGGGACTGTCTGTTTACAGCATTTAGCATTACCTTAACTAATTGCTGAGTCATATCCAACTCTTTTGTGACCCCATGGACTGTAGCCCCAGAGAAGGCAATGGCACCCCACTCCAGTACTCTTGCCTGGAGAATCCCATGGACAGAGGAGCCTGGTAGGCTGCAGTCCATGCGGCGGTCGCTGAGAGTTGGACACGACTCAGTGACTTCATGTTCACTTTTCACTTTCATGCATTGGAGAAGGAAATGGCAACCCACTCCAGTGTTCTTGCCTGGAGAATCCCAGGGACGGCGGAGCCTGGTGGGCTGCCTCTATGGGGTCGCACAGAGTCGGACACGACTGAAGCGACTTAGCAGCAGCAGCAGCAGCAGGACTGCAGCCCTCCAGGCTCTGTCTGCCCGTGGGGTTTCCCAGGCACGAATACTGGATTGGGTTGCCATTTCCTTCTCCAAGGGATCTTTCCGACTCAAGGATTGAACAGATTCTTTACCACTAATTACCTTAACTAATATAAAATATAGATTTTCATCACTCTTGTTAACAATAAACCTCTTCCTGAGCCTATATTGAGTTTTGAGTTATTAACTAATGAAAACTTGAAGTTATAATTAGTGAGATCATATAATCCAGAATTACAATCATCTCTTAGATTCTGGTTATGTCATATTCAACTAAACAGTTTAAAAATTACATCAAACTTAATTATAAATTGAAAGGCAATTACATTTTTAGTTACCAGGGAAACAAATACAAACCAAATATAAACCACTGGAGAAATGTTCTTTCTTCTGCCATTAAACAGTTCAAGTAATATGTACATGGAAGACAGTATGAAAACAAAAGTGCATTCTCCTTTTGTTAATACATTTTGCTGGAAGATACAAAATATCTAAAAAATTATCAAGTCATGACAAATCTTGTTTCATCCATATCCACATTCTTATTTTAAAGCAAATCAAAGCCATATCATTTCAACCATAAATATTTTATGATAAAGTCTTAAGATGCTTTCTTTTGGTTTTAATGAAGAACAAAGCTTTGATTTAGAAGCACACATGAGA
>SJYC01078608.1:0-28725 GCA_006408675.1 Madoqua kirkii
AAGAGACACAGAGGTATAGAACGGACTGTTGGCTTCAGAGGGAGAGGGAGAGGGTGGGAAGATCTGGGAGAAGGACAACGAAACATGTATACAATCATATGGGATATGAAGCACCAGTATAGGTTCAATACAGGATACAGGATGCTTGGGGCCGGTGTATGGGATGAACCGGGGGGATGGGCAGGGAAGGGAGGTGGGAGGGGGCTTTAACATGGGGAGATCGTCCACACCTGTGGCTGATTCATGTCAATGTATGGCAGAACCAATGCAGTGCTGTGAAATGGAATAAGCATTAAACAAAAAATAAAAGTTAAAAAATTTAAAAAAAAAACAACTATGTGTATAATATAAAAGAATTTTTACATGATCTTTTGTTACAGGAAGTCATAAGCACCAAGTGAAGCTATTACTAAATGCCTCTTCCAAATGAAAAACCTAGCCTAGAGTTTTACAAAAACCTGGGGGGGGGGGCAGAGGGGAGAATATTATTTTTCCTCTTTATCATCTGAAAAGTTCCATAATTCCATCTTTTACTGAGATTGAGAATTAATAATTTTGTAGTCATTCACAACAAGTATTAGCATTTACTGAGCACTTCCTGTGGCCAGGGACTGAACTGGATCCTAGAGAGACAGCAGTGAACAAGACAGTCTCTGCCTTCATGAGCTTTAGTCACAGAACACCTGCATGATTCCAAAGGGAAAAACTAAACAAACTTCGCTCTAAAAAAAGGTGATACTTTTTCAGGAAAATGGCAGTTTAAAAAGCATAAAACAGCTAATAAGTATTAAAATCAAGGTAGAAACTATCTAGTATTCTGTCCTACCTAGTCTTTTCTATTTATTTCCCTCAACCCTCTATAAAGAGAATTGGGAAAGTTCTCACACACACCCTTCATTCATGTTCTACCTCTTCACTTAATGAGAATCAATACAGCAAACTGAAGAGTAAAGAAAGATGACATTTAAAACTGTATCTAAAATCAGAACAAGTTTAAAAAAAATTGAAACATTCATTTAATATCATCAGGTGTTTGCACAACTCCCTCCCCTCCACGTCTGTCTCTCTTTTCCAAGGAACATAAAGCATACGGTACTGCCGTCCCTCCTTTAATGCGGGTCCTCACTCACATCCCCTCCCACTACTCCCCCACTCATCGACTCCCTCACTCAGTGGCATTACATATAAATGTTGCCTCCATTCACTGTCTACAATTCATTTCCTTCCCTTCTCTCTGGAACTCACTCTACTCAGCTTTCCGTCCCACAACTCCAGTGAACCTGCTTACCAAGGTCACCACCAACTGCCTCTGCACTGCTTAATCTAACCATCCTCGACCTGCTCTGTTGATCACTCCTTTCTCCTTAAAAATCCTGTACACTGGGCTGCCAGGACACTTCATTCTCCTGATTTTCCTCCTATCTTTACTGGCCACATTTTAATTCCCTTGCTAATCTCTCTTCCCTTTCTCAACTTTAAAATATTACTTAACTTAAGGACTAATCTTTTGACCTCTTTTCTTTTTATACTCATTCTATATGAAGTTCATCCAGTCTCAAGGATTTACGAACAAAACTAGTAGAGGTGATGGAATTCCAGTTGAGCTATTTCAAATCCTCAAAGATGATGCTGTGAAAGCGCTGCACTCAATATGCCAGCAAATCTGGAAAACTCAGCAGTGTCTACAGAATTAGAAAAGGTCAGTTTTCACTCTAATCCCAAAGAAAGGCAATGCCAAAGAATGCTCAAACTACTGCACAATTGCACTCATCTCACATGCTAGTAAAGTAATGCACAAAATTCTCCAACCCAGGCTTCAGCAATACGTGAACTGTGAACTTCCTGATGTTCAAGCTGGTTTTAGAAAAAGCAGAGGAACCAGAGATCAAATTGCCAACATCCTCTGGATCACGGTAAAAGCAAGAGAGTTCCAGAAAAATATCCATTTCTGCTTTATTGACTATGCCAAAGCCTTTGACTGTGTGAATCACAATAAACTGTAGAAAATTCTCAAAGAGATGAGAATACCAGACCATCTGATGTGTCTCTTAAGAAACCTGAAGCAACAGTTAGAACTGGACATGGAACAACAGACTGGTTCCAAATAGGAAAAGCAGTACATCAAGGCTGCATATTGTCACCCTGCTTATTTAACTTATATGCAAAGTACATCATGAGAAACACTGGGTTGGAAGAAGCACAAGCTGCAATCAAGATTGCCAGGAGAGATATGAATAATCTCAGATATGCAGACACTACCACCCTTATGGAAGAAAGTGAAGAGGAACTAAAAAGCCTCTTAATGAAAGTGAAGGAGGAGAGTGAAAAAGTTGGCTTAAAGCTCAAAATTCAGAAAACTAAGATCAAGGCATCTGGTCCCATCACTTCATGGGAAATAGATGGGGAAACAGTATCAGACTTTATTTTGGGGGGCTCAAAAATCACTGCAGATGGTGACTGCAGTCATGAAATTAAAAGACGCTTACTCCTTGGAAGGAAAGTTATGACCAACCTAGATAGCATATTAGTTAGAACTGGACATGGAACAACAGACTGGTTCCAAATAGGAAAAGCAGTACATCAAGGCTGCATATTGTCACCCTACTTATTTAACTTATATGCAAAGTACATCATGAGAAACACTGGGTTGGAAGAAGCACAAGCTGCAATCAAGATTGCCAGGAGAGATATGAATAATCTCAGATATGCAGACACTACCACCCTTATGGAAGAAAGTGAAGAGGAACTAAAAAGCCTCTTAATGAAAGTGAAGGAGGAGAGTGAAAAAGTTGGCTTAAAGCTCAAAATTCAGAAAACTAAGATCAAGGCATCTGGTCCCATCACTTCATGGGAAATAGATGGGGAAACAGTATCAGACTTTATTTTGGGGGGCTCAAAAATCACTGCAGATGGTGACTGCAGTCATGAAATTAAAAGACGCTTACTCCTTGGAAGGAAAGTTATGACCAACCTAGATAGCATATCTAAAAGCAGAGACATTACTTTGCCACCAAAGGTCTGTCTAGTCAAGGCTATGGTTTTTCCAGTAGTCATGTATGGATGTGAAGAAAGCTGGGTGCTGAAGAATTGATGCTTTTGTACTGTGGTGTTGGAGAAGACTCTTGAAGAGTCCCTTGGACTGCAAGAAGATCCAACCAGTCCATCCTAAAGGAGATCAGTCCTGGGTGTTCATTGGAAAGACTGATGTTGAAGCTGAAACTCCAATACTTAGGCCACCTCATGAGAAGAATTGACTCATTGGAAAAGACCCTAATGCTGGGAAGGATTGAGGGCAGGAGGAGAAGGGGACAACAAAGGATAAGATGGCTGAATGGCATCACCAACTTGATGGACATGGGTATGGGTAGACTCCGGGAGTTGGTGATGGACAGGGAGGCCTGGCGTGCTGCGATTCATGGGGTTGCAAAGAGTCGGGCAGGACTGTGCACTGAACTGAACTGACTAAATATAGTGTTCACTCCCAGACTTTTATCTCTAGTCTTCATCTTGTCACTAAATGATAGACTCATATATCCAACTACTAAACATCTCTACATAGAGGCTTAATAAGTACATCTAACATGTCCAAAACCAATCTTATCCTAATCTGCTCCTCCAACACTCTTCCTCATCTCAGTAAACTGAACTTTAACCTTCCAGATGCAAAGACCAAAAATCTTGGCATTATATGGCCTCTTCTCCCCTCTACTCTATAACCAATCTACGAAAATATTCATCAATACCTTCCAAATATATCCAGAAGCCAACCACTTCTCATGGATATTAAAGTCACTTTCAGTTCAGTTATATACATATAATCCTTTCAAGTTAAATCATTTCACTCTCCTCAAACCCCTCAGTGTCTTTCATCTCATGCCAATCAAAGTCAGAGTCCTTACAATGACCAACAGTCTCTCCTGACCTGTCCTCCTCTTCTCTATCATAGTGCTTCAATCCTAGGCTAGTCTTTCAGCTACCATTCCCCATACAGAGCTACACACACAGCTATCAACGCTCCTCCTCTCCTGTCTCTTCTCTCCCTCACATACAGACACATGTGTGCCTCTTCAGTTTCTAAGAGAAGAAACAACCACCAAATACTTCAGGGAGGCCTTTGCATCGACTCTCTCCCTTTACCTGGATAACTCTTCTGCCAGGTGTCTCTGTGGCACTCTCTCTCATCTCCTTCATGCCTCTGCTCAAATGTAATCTTCTCAGACTTTCCCTGACTACCATATTTAAAATCTTAACACTCTCTTCTAAGAATTCCTTTTTCTCCTTTCCTGCTCTATTTATCTACACAACACAATGCCATTTAATACATTATGCATTATACTTACTTATTTATTGCCTATCTTCCTCTACTGGAACACCTAGACAGGTATGGACTCAATGACAATTGCTGAATGAATGAATAAATGAGTAATAAAAGATGTAAGAAAGCAGACAAAGAAAATAACTGCTGAATTGCTTTACTTACTGAAGAAACTAGACATTCATATGAAATTTTAGAAAGTTACAGAAAATGAAAAATAACTAAATTCTAAACTCAAGAACAAACTTCAGTTAAAAAGAAATGCTTTTTAAAATCAAGCTCCCTGGCTTCAGATTATACTACAAAGCTACAGTAATCAAAACAGCATGGTACTGGCATAAAAAGAGACACATACATCAGTGGAACAAAAGAGATAGCTAAGAATTCAATACTAAGATTTATCACTACTATTGTTTTAGGTATATGCATCTATTCATGTATGTGGGAAATGGATACTTAGTAACTGAATGATAAAATGAGCCTAAAAAATCATCTCTGCAAGGATAAGACAGGATTTCAATTACATGTAAAGTTAAACTCTCTTAAAATTGTACAGCAACAAATATGCTCAATTAATCACACGTACATCTAGATACAGTTAGGGTCATCATATTTTAGGAAGAGAAGGTGCTTATGATTGTCTGCTACAATCCCCTCATCTTATACACGAGGATCATCTTAAGTGAATAAACTGCCAAGGTAATGAAGTTAGAAAAAAATGACAGCAGCAGTACAAAGTTTTCTGATCCCTACTCTAGTATTCTTCTAATGCATATTGGATTTATCACATAATCACTGCAAATATAAAGCAAACTATTAAACGGGCTTAAATTACATTGATGAAAATCTCAAATCTCCTTTTCACACACAAAAAATCTGTTTTTATAGCTGTATTCTTTTATTTAATACTTAATATTAATTTAATTTTTAGTCATTAAATTTTCTTCTAAAAATTAAATTCAAAGAAATTCATCATAAAAGAAACAGAAGATGGATTATGCTTTCTTTAACATTTAATAAAATTTATATATCATAAGAAAAGATAGACAGAAATTATATAAACAAATTGCTATGCCCAAAATCCTTACACAGCTCCTCCCAAACAAAACAAAACCACATAGGACAGAGGCCAACCCTATATTGTAAAGCAATTAGCCTCCAATTAAAAAAAAAGAAAAAACACAACCACAAAGTCTTTAAACTTCCCAAGCTATGTAAACCATAATACTGCCAAAATGGTTTAAAGCAGGCCATCTAAAATAAAAAAAGTTAACTATGAAATGATATAGTAACTGTAACAACTGTCAAGTGAAAAATGTTTCTTGATGAGTATTGTGAAAAAGCACTCATATGACATTTTCTACCGCCCACCGTATCAATCACAATACCAGTCTGAATTCAAGCTTATGCATTTATTTGAGGAAACTACTCAATCAATTAAATTTGAAATATTATCAAAATGTAAGCTGTCTCTTATACACATCTTATCATAAGAAAAGATAGACAGAAATTATATAAACAAATTGCTATGCCCAAAATCCTTACACAGCTCCTCCCAAACAAAACAAAACCACATAGGACAGAGGCCAACCCTATATTGTAAAGCAATTAGCCTCCAATTAAAAAAAAAGAAAAAACACAACCACAAAGTCTTTAAACTTCCCAAGCTATGTAAACCATAATACTGCCAAAATGGTTTAAAGCAGGCCATCTAAAATAAAAAAAGTTAACTATGAAATGATATAGTAACTGTAACAACTGTCAAGTGAAAAATGTTTCTTGATGAGTATTGTGAAAAAGCACTCATATGACATTTTCTACCGCCCACCGTATCAATCACAATACCAGTCTGAATTCAAGCTTATGCATTTATTTGAGGAAACTACTCAATCAATTAAATTTGAAATATTATCAAAATGTTCTTAAAAGTACAGTAGTAGGGTGAAGTATCACATAAAGGAACAGCTATAAGTATTTATATTAAAATATCCTCACTCAATATACAGAATACTGATGCCACCAGTGTCAGAATAAGACGCTATCATTATCCTCCAATAAGCACATAATCATAGCTCTATTTTTAAAACTTACATGTAAACAGAGGAGAAAGCAATATACATATAGTCACAGAAACAGAAATGTCAGATCCATCTGAAAAAGACACTTAGATCTGATACCTTGCAATTACTATTACTGGAACATAAAGAACCAAAGTATTAAAATACACGGACAAAGAGCAGACTTTTAATTTAGAGTGTATAAACAGAATGAACTTTTCCAATCCTCAAAAAAGCTTTTGTTTATGCTTTATAAATTGTAAACTCTTATGCAAATTTGTAATGATGACTCACTTGTTCACTTTGTCATAATATTATAGATGACAATTTTTATAGAAGTTGATATTAATCCTTCAAAACAGGAATCAAAGTAAATGTTACTTACTTCATAGTTTCACATTTCCACTCTCCAGATAAAATAAGAATTTCTGAAGACTCAAAAAAGTCACAGTATAGGCAAGTATTGTCATGTAAATTCCCCTGAAGTTCTTAAAGCTGGACTTATAACCTTCTCTTACATTCCTCTATTACTAAAAATAAAGAATAGTCTCTAAAAGCCTTGTGATAATTTTACTGAGAAGATCAGTAAAATTTTCAACTTAAAATTTACTTGTTTTACTAATACATTTCCATGGAGTTCAGGGAACACAACTTACAGGGTACATTAAAATGTAACCTTTGAACCTCACAGTGTAAAACATCACTTCCTGGGCAGAGATAGTACTCCAAGAACAATCAATCACTGTTAAGAAGAATATACACTCAACATTGTTAATTAGTGTGGATGCACTCTTCTCTATGCCCTCATCTGTCATGAAGATTGTTTAAAAATCTGAGTTATTAGTCTTTATTTGGGAAAGGATCTGTTTAATATCTTTAAGAGTAGAAATCATTCATCCATTCACTCTATACTGGAGCGTGATAATTCCTACTCCCAATACAAGTTACTGAGAGCCACCACCCCTCCACTAACTAAGAAGCATAAATCAGGAAGGGGGCAGCTCCTATGCAACCCTGTTAATTTCTGTTTACAATCTATCCAATTGAGAATGTTAGCTAGTCAGGGGAGAAGCCAGGTGATGGATCAGATAGTAGGAAAACATAACAGCTTAAAGATAGAAAATAACAAAATGACAAATTAAAATGTCATGTGGTTATAAAACATGGATTGAATATAAAATTAATCTTAAAAAATTAATACTCCTGATGTTCATTTCATTTTAATTTGAATCTTCCTTGAAACACTAAAAGAAAAACTAAAGTTGCATTTGAGTGCAGATTATGATTTTTAAATTAAACAAACAAATTTTTAATCTGTAAATTAAAAGTGTACAGTTCTACTAATATGTAAAAGTTTAAAAAATGAAGCAAAATCTGAATTTTTTAACATTTATTTAATCTAAAATCATGACAGAAAATCTATAACATCTTATCTCAAACATTATACAGCATAATATAATCCCGATGTGTTTCCTAAGAAACTCTGACATTATTTACCAGAGTGGAATTCACTAGGGCAGTTGGGTCTAAAGGCCATCTAACAGATTCCCTGTATCTACATATGTATTTTTCCTCATTAAGAAACCATTTTCCCTGAATAACATATCCCGGGCCATAAACACTTCTAATTTCAACAGTCTTCATGAAAAGGCTTTTATTCATTCATTCAGTATTCATTCATTCAGTATTCATTCATTCAGGCACTGTTGTAAGTGATGAGATCCTCAGCTTTCACAGAGTTCAGACGGACAAAAAACAAACAAAAAATGATACCAGATGACAATGAGACTACACAGAGATAACTGAAACAGAACAGCCTGACGGACTAGATTCCTTTAGGTTTCATTGGTCGAGGAAGGCAACTCTGAGGTGATGACATTTAAGATGAGTTAAAAATGACAAAATGGAGCCAGCCAAGCAGAGGCCAGAAGGAAAAGTCTATCAAGCAGAAGAAACTCTAAAGTACAAATTAACTTGGAATGTTATAGGAACAGAAAAAAAGACAAATGTGCCTTACACACAGTGGACAAGGGAGCATTTAGTAGAAAATGAGTTTGAGAAGTAAGTAGGAGCCAGATTACCTTGTGCTTGAGGACTGGATAAGGAGTTTGGATTTCATTCTAAGTGTGACGCGAAGGCACTAGAGGGTTTTAAGCAGAAAAGTCATATAACACGATTTGCCGTTTGGGAGCTGAATTATAGGAGAACAAAGCTAGGAGCAGGAAGAACAGTTAGGAAGCTAGTGCCATAGTTCACATGATAGATGGTCAGATCCACTTGTAACAAGGCTGCACTGAGTGGAGATAAACTGAAAATCCCTAGGCTCTGCAGCACAGGCTCTGGTCAACTGAGAGTGCCCCGATGTTGGGACAGCAAGACCTTCAAGGCCAGGAAACCAGGGTTTAGGCCAGGTGCATTTGGTTCCCCAAACTGTGGAAGCTATCCTAGATGGTAATATAGTTGCTTCCAGGTGCTTATGTGGCTATAGTCATTGTAGCCTATGAGACATCTCACTACACTTGCAGCTGCAAACATCACCAAACTTCAACCGAACTTCCACGAAACACACAGGATAAGTAGATGGCTTACCCTCTTTCCCATTCTGAATGTTACTACTTCCAAACGAATTTTTTTAATCTCACTAGGGAAAAGTAAGGCCTTCCATGGAAATTTGAACATAACTATTTATTAATCCCAACAACCAAACAAAGCTGAAGAAAGTCAAATTTCCAGAAAACGTGAAGATGGTATAGAAAAAGAACATAATTAAGACCCAGGTTACCAGGTCCCAAACATTGCTTAAGCATTCTCTTGGATTCTACTTTTGTGCAAAATAATAATGGCTCCCTGAATACACATAGCTGGCCCTTGAGAATGTCTGCTGAATGAACTGCCCGACCCAACGCACAGTACGAGAACTATCACAGTAAAAACCAAGAAAAGATGATGATGAAAGAATTCTTTAAGAACCATTTCCTTCAGGCTACTTTTGTAAAATTTCTATTTCAGCTCTACTAATCTGTAGGTGAAGGTGAATTCGCTCAGTCGTGTCCAAATCTTTGCAACCCCGTGGACTGTAACCTACTAGGCTTCTCTGTCCATGGGATTCTCCAGGCAAGAATACTGGAGCGGATTGCCATTTCCTTCTCCAGGGGATCTTCCCGACCCAGGGATCAAACCCGGGTCTCCCGCATTGGAGGAAGACACTTTAACCTCTGAGCCACCAGGGAAGCCCCCAACTAATCTGTAATTTATGGCTTTTGGAGTTGAAGTTATAGTCCATGCTTTTAAAAGGCTATACGATTAATAATAATAATTAATAGTTATCAAGCACTTATATATACAGGAAAAGTGTTTTTACGTAATAGCCCATTTAATCATTAAATCGACTTTATCAGACAGAAACCATGATCCTCATTTCCAGATGAATAAATTGAAGAAATAAAGTAACTTGTATGATATTACACTGCTAGTAGAGGAAAAAACAGGACTTGTAAGGAAAGTCTGTCTCAATTTAAAACCCTCTGATCTTAACCATGACTCAAGACTTCATTTTCCATCTTAAACGGTACAAAGAAAGAACATTAACTAGTATTTCATAGTCTTTTAGAATTGAATATAAAATAAAATATTTTATTTTATGTACAGTTAGCCACTGATCAACACTGGTTTGAACTGTCCAGACCCACTAAGATGCAGATTTTTTTCTCAGTAGTAAATACTACAGTACCTCATGATCCAAGATTGGTTCAATCCATGGATGCAGAACCACAGATACAGAGCAACCATGTTTACAGAGGGCTGGCTATAAGTGAAACGTGAATTTTTGACTGCAGGAAGAAACTATGTCTATAACCCCTGTGATGTTCAAGGGCAAATGTATTACATACTTTTTAGTATGTACTGAAATAATTAACTTACTAATTAACACTCTTTCATTAAAGCAAGTCCCTTCCTCTGCTTGCTATATCATTAACCTACTCTAGTTACTCTCTGTATTTAACCATAATAAAACACAATTTTTACAAAAATAATGGGAGAAAATAATAGCAAATGAAGCAACTGACAAACGACTAATCTCCAAAATACACAAGCAACTCCTGCAGCTCAGTTCCAGAAAAATAAACAACCCAATCAAAAAATGGGCCAAAGAACTAAACAGACATTTCTCCAAAGAAGACATACAGATGGCAAACAAACACATGAAAAGACACTCAACATCATTCATCATCAGAGAAATGCAAATCAAAATCACAGTGAGGTACCATTTCACGTCAGTCAGAACGGCTGTGATTCAAAAGTCTACAAACAATAAATGCTGGAGAGGGTGGGGAAAAAAGGGAACCTTCTTACACTGTTGGTGGGAATGCAAACTAGTACAGCCACTATGGAGAACAGTGTGGAGATTCCTTAAAAAACTGGAAATAACTGTCTTATGACCCAGCAATCCCACTGCTGGGCATACACACCAAGGAAACCAGAACTGAAAGAGACATGTGTACCTCAATGTTCTTTGCAGAACTGTTTATAATAGCCAGCATATGGAAGCAACCTAGATGTCCATCAGTAGACGAACGGATAAGAAAGCTGTGGTACATATACACAATGGAGAATTACTCAGCCATTAAAAAGAATACATTTGAATCAGTTCTAATGAGGTGGATGAAACTGGAGCCAATTATACAGAGTGAAGTAAGCCAGAAAGAAAAACACCAATACAGCATACTAACGCATATATATGGAATTTAGAAAGATGGTAATGATAAACCCTGTATGCGAGAGAACAAAAGAGACACAGATGTATAGAACAGTCTTTTGGACTCTGTGGGAGAGGGAGAGGATGGGATGATTTGGGAATATGGCATTGAACCATGCATAATATCATATAAAAAATGAATCACCAGTCCAGGTTCGATGCAGGATACAGGATGGTTGGGACTGATACACTGGGATGACCCAGAGGTATGGTACGGGGAGGGAGGAGGGAGGGGGGTTCAGGATTGGGAAGACGTGTATGCCTGTGGTGGATTCATGTTGATGTATGGCAAAACCAATACAATATTGTAAAGTAATTAGCCTCTAATTAAAATAAATAAATTTAAATTTAAAAAAGTAAATAAACCTGTAGTTCACTTTTACCTAAGACTATCCTCAAGCCTCAGCCCAAATTTCTGAGAATTTACCATATTTTAATAAAAAGCAAATGACTTTATAACTTAGTAATATAAGTTCTTCAGTTCAGTTCAGTCAGTTCAGTCGCTCAGTTGTGTCCGACTATTTGCGACCCCATGAATCGCAACACGCCAGGCCTCCCTGTCCATCAACAACTCCCAGAATTCACTCACACTCACGTCTGTCAAGTCAGTGATGCCATCCAGCCATCTCAATCCTCTGTCATCCCCTTCTCCTCCTGCCCCTAATCCCTCCCAGCATCAGAGTCTTTTCCAATGAGTCAACTCTTTGCATGAAGTGGCCAAAGTACTGGAGTTTCAGCTTTAGCATCATTCCTTCCAAAGAAATCCCAGGGCTGATCACACACACTCTGTGCATGGAAATTTTCTCTGTATCTTATCTTTTTGCTAAACTTTGGCTAAAAGTTGGCTACTGCTGTCAATATTTTCCTAGTCTACATGTGCTTCTTTTTCAACATATGCTTTCCATTCAAGCTGCACAGAATAGGACACAATGATGAATTTTTAAAAGCACAGTTAGGCAGACAATGACTCTATATAGATAATAATCATAATAACTCAGCTTCAAATGTCTTCCTAAATTTATTGCCAATAGATCTACTCTAAAAGAAATCTTAAAGGAAGTTCTTCAAGGAGAAAGAATATACTATCAGACTCTTGAATGTATACAGATAAATAAAAGTGTTGGCAATGTAATAAGTAAAGGTAAAATAAAATGTGTATGTGCTATGTGTGCTAAGCTGCTTCAGCTGTGTGTGACCCTGTGCAGCCCTATAGACTGTAGCCCACCAGGCTTCTCTGTCCATGGGATTCTCTAAGCAAGAATACTACGGTGGGTTGCATTGCCCTCCTCCAGGGTATCTCCCTACCCAGAGATGGAATCTGAATCTCCTTTCATCTCTTGCATCGCCAGGCAGGTTCCTTACCACTAGCACTGCCTGGGACACCAAAATAAAGTGCACCTTTTTCTTATTTGTAATTTTTTTGAAAGCTAAGTGACTATTTAAAGCAAAAGTTGTTTACAGAATATTAAAAAATATGTCTGACAATAATAACACAAAGGATTGAGGGGGTGTTAGACAATACTACACATGAAAAGTGATACTATTATTTGAAGGTAGAGTAATTAAGGATGTATACTGAAAATTCTGGGCTTCCCCGATAGCTCAGTTGGTAAAGAATCCGACTGCAGTGCAGGAGACCATAGTTTGATTCTTGGGTCAGGAAGATCCGCTGGAGAAGGAATAGGCCACCCACTCCAAAATTCTAAAGAAGCAACTAAAAATATAATGCATGAATATATAATATGTATAATAAGTCATAAGTGAGATAAAATGGAATAATAAACAATCAATTAAACAAGGAAGAAAAAGAAGACAAAAGAGATGCAACAGCCTGAACAAATATGACACTCATGTGATGAATGAAAAGGTGGAACAGAATAACTGTGAGCGTCTTTTCATCTGGAACCTTCTCTGAATCTGAGAGCTGCTCCCTTGACTTGGAAGACTTTCCAATGTTCATGAGGCCCTTGATATAGAAACTCTTAATAAAATCTCTTTAACTAGCTTAGTGTTGACAAAAAAAAAAATCTTTGCTTTTTAATATAATTATACTTCCTCAAAAAGAAAATACTACTATAATGTAATGCCTTATCTAAAACTGTACGATCATTCACTACATGTACATATTGATCATATGAAACTGGGCCAGTGACAGATAATAGTAAACAGTGTCCAGATAAATGTTCATCTCTAATCACTTAATTTTACATGTGTGATCACATACTCTATTACATGATCTCATTCTGAAACACAGTATTAGTAATATAAATACAAGAAAAGGATTACTCCAAAAGTAAAAACAGTCTTTCAATTTTCATGCTATTAAATCTCAAACATAACACTGTAACAATTTTTTGCATAAGTTCATATAATTTATGTAAATGTTTGTTTTTAAAACTCCGAATGGCATTACCAGCACTGTCCAACAGCCCATCTAGTCTGACATCCTGACAGTGACCAATGATGGAGGCCTCACAGGATAGCATAAACACATAACATAATGTATATAATTGTGCACTACCACACCATTACTCCAGATGTAGTTAGATTATATCCTGAAAGAAACAAAAACAAATCCCAACTCCCATCACTTCCTTACTCTGTAATTTCCCAAAAGGTGATGGGAAACCTCCAATAAAGCACAAATTTAACTATAATATATGTCAATGCTTTGGTGACATGACAAATGACTAACAAATGATCTTCTAAAATTAAAAGCTGTACTCAGAGATAGAACCTAAGCTCATCAAAACTTCTGATTTGTATGAGTCTTCAATGAGTTGAAAAGCATCTGATTCACTTTAGTTACATCTATAAATAGATGAGCAAAATTTAATTAAAGCTAAATAAAAACTGTTTTCATCCATTTTGTGATACGTTATACTGTTTTCTAGAAAGTAGTATAAAATTTATATTTTTAACTCTTCAGAGAGATTATATTCACACCTGTTTTGTAATGGCTTTAAAGCAAGGCTTGGATTTATTAAATGTTCATCTAAGTGTGCAAAACCACATAATGAAGAAACCATGGTTTGGTCCTCCAGGAAGTACTATTTCCTAAACAATTATAAACCCTCCCCATAGATCCGCTGGAGAAGGAATAGGCCACCCACTCCAAAATTCTAAAGAAGCAACTAAAAATATAATGCATGAATATATAATATGTATAATAAGTCAATAAGTGAGATAAAATGGAATAATAAACAATCAATTAAACAAGGAAGAAAAAGAAGACAAAAGAGATGCAACAGCCTGAACAAATATGACACTCATGTGATGAATGAAAAGGTGGGACAGAATAACTGTGAGCGTCTTTTCATCTGGAACCTTCTCTGAATCTGAGAGCTGCTCCCTTGACTTGGAAGACTTTCCAATGTTCATGAGGCCCTTGATATAGAAACTCTTAATAAAATCTCTTTAACTAGCTTAGTGTTGACAAAAAAAAAAAATCTTTGCTTTTTAATATAATTATACTTCCTCAAAAAGAAAATACTACTATAATGTAATGCCTTATCTAAAACTGTACGATCATTCACTACATGTACATATTGATCATATGAAACTGGGCCAGTGACAGATAATAGTAAACAGTGTCCAGATAAATGTTCATCTCTAATCACTTAATTTTACATGTGTGATCACATACTCTATTACATGATCTCATTCTGAAACACAGTATTAGTAATATAAATACAAGAAAAGGATTACTCCAAAAGTAAAAACAGTCTTTCAATTTTCATGCTATTAAATCTCAAACATAACACTGTAACAATTTTTTGCATAAGTTCATATAATTTATGTAAATGTTTGTTTTTAAAACTCCGAATGGCATTACCAGCACTGTCCAACAGCCCATCTAGTCTGACATCCTGACAGTGACCAATGATGGAGGCCTCACAGGATAGCATAAACACATAACATAATGTATATAATTGTGCACCACCACACCATTACTCCAGATGTAGTTAGATTATATCCTGAAAGAAACAAAAACAAATCCCAACTCCCATCACTTCCTTACTCTGTAATTTCCCAAAAGGTGATGGGAAACCTCCAATAAAGCACAAATTTAACTATAATATATGTCAATGCTTTGGTGACATGACAAATGACTAACAAATGATCTTCTAAAATTAAAAGCTGTACTCAGAGATAGAACCTAAGCTCATCAAAACTTCTGATTTGTATGAGTCTTCAATGAGTTGAAAAGCATCTGATTCACTTTAGTTACATCTATAAATAGATGAGCAAAATTTAATTAAAGCTAAATAAAAACTGTTTTCATCCATTTTGTGATACGTTATACTGTTTTCTAGAAAGTAGTATAAAATTTATATTTTTAACTCTTCAGAGAGATTATATTCACACCTGTTTTGTAATGGCTTTAAAGCAAGGCTTGGATTTATTAAATGTTCATCTAAGTGTGCAAAACCACATAATGAAGAAACCATGGTTTGGTCCTCCAGGAAGTACTATTTCCTAAACAATTATAAACCCTCCCCAAAAATGCACTAATGTTTAAAGACTTCTGGAGGAGATAATTCTCTTGGTAGTAAACTTGGGTACTGATTTAACAACGCTTATAGTCAGGAAACAGTTTCTGACCTGAATCCTCCATGGTATAATTTAAATTCATTTCTCCTTCTCTGACCTCAAATAAGTTGTAGAAGTTTGGGTCATATCATATCTATTTGAAAACTCTTATTATGGTCCTCTTTTCCAGAGTAAATGCATTGCAGGACTAAGAACCAAGTAACAATCCTGTACTGAAATCAACCTTATAATTCTCACATGCTGTATATCATAGCCTAAGAGACAGATTTCAAAAATTATCCATCATTTTTTCTACCAAGCACCACACCTTCCCCACAATAATATACTTTCTCAAGAAAAAAACAAAAATTATACTGTAAAAGCAAACTTCAAAAATTTAGAAAAAGAAAGTCTATAAGCGATGAGGGCAAGGAATAATACACACAGAATTCCACGCAGACACTGCTTCCTTCCCCAGAACAGGGTACCATTTAATAAACGTATCTCTCAAAACCTCTGGGGCAGAGCTAAAGCTGCAGTGCAATATCATAAAAATCTGCAGCTGTGCTGCCGTTCTTAATAGTCCACGCTGCATCCTTCGACCACAGGAAGCCAAAACACACACACCGTCAGAACACAACTTACCTTAACAAGGAACCAGCCAAAGCAGCAGAGCAGTTACGACAGGTCAAGCATCAAAACTGTCACTGAAAAGACTGTACACATCTTTACGAATTTTCTCAACTCGCTCATTCCAGAAAAGCTATTTTTCCAAAAAAGTTACTTATGTCTCCAAACATCATTTCTTTTACGGATAAAAACCATAAGATAGGCAAATAAATTTACTACATATAAGTAAACATTTATAACTTACTTTTATTGCCCACCAAGGCAACCAGGGGCTGAGTTTCTGACTCCTCACTCACTTTCTTCACCACCGAATACCAATCTTCTAAATTCTCAAAGCTCTGATAATTTGTAACATCATATACCAAGAGGACTCCCTGTCACAAAAGAGTTATACAACATTTGTAATATGCTGCTTTAAAAATATTAATACTAAATACTCATAAGTAATAGATATGTTGAGCATAAAAAATACAAGCAAGGACTGTTTGTACCTGACTTCAATTCTGTTATTAGAAGACAGATAATACTGAATGTTTTCATTCAAGATGTTAAGATACAAAGCAAGATAAAGAATGATTATATCAAATTGTAAGTGAGTTCCCAATAAGATGTATGGGATATGCTTGATAAGTTTGAACAAATGTAAGAAAATCTTATTATAGAGGTAGAAAAAGCTACAGGGTCTACAATTCTGCCTGTCACTTTCATGAGGTCAAACATTTAAACCTTTTAATAAATAACCATCTGCTGCTGCCCTTTTAAAATATTTTCAAAAATGGAGACCCCATGGCGCATCCCTTGATAGTCAATTTCAGTGTTTAATACAATTTTCTTTAAATGAAATAAGTCGATTTCCTCTTTCGGTCCTCTGTGCATTAGGAGAACAACTGAGAGTATCCTCTTTATAATAACCCTTCATGTACTTGAAGATAGTTAAGTAACTCTTTCACTGTCTCCTTTCCAGAATAAACAAACTCAATTCCTTAAACTTTCCTCAAAGGACTTATTTTCTAACCTTTTAATCATAGTTGTTGGTTCTTCCCAAGGCATACTACATATAGTTTTTTGACATCCTCTTTAAAATGAGCAATGTAAAACTGGATATGATACTGTAATAAGAGTCTGAACAAAGCCAAATATAACAGAGGGATTGCTTCCTGTCTCTTATATATCATATTCCTTTTAATACATCCCATTATTTTGTGTGGGAAGGAGATGTACGCACACAAAATAACACTGCTACATTCTTGATTCTCATCCAATTTGTGCTCAAACTCTTAATACAAAGCTCTGCATATATAAGTCTGGACCCTAATGGCATTTATGTCTCCTTCTTCTTAAGTTATAATCACAAATGTTGACAACTTCTTATACCTATTATGTTCCAGAGAGATATCTGGATCTTTTCATTCCTGCTCACAAAAACTCATGCAAGACTGGTATTATCCTCATTTTCACTAATAAACACAAAGTCACAGGGAGCCAGAATTTGAATCAAGGACTGACTATAAAGTCCACTCATTTACTGTATAAACATCTGTCAGTCAGCTATATGCCAGGCAATGTGCTGGGTACTAGGGACATAAATTCCAGCTTCAAGGAACTCACAGCCCTGCAACAAAGCCAGGCACACAAACAGACAAGTATATAACACAAAACTCATCAGCAACGGTATACTGGTAAATATTAATTAACCAGCTTAAGGCATGGTAAGGAGAGGAAAGGATGAGAGAGGGTTATTTGGAGCATTTGCCAATTTCTGTAATGTAAATACTCTCCTGTGGTCATTTAAAATCTATCAATGTCACTTCACCAAACAGCTGGGTAGGACATCACCACAGAGCATTTCCATTATACAGATACACTTGATACACTAGATACAAAGAACCTTAAGGGCACAAACAACAGAATATACAGTAAAATAATCAGTAAGTGACACATTTTGATCATATAAATCTTTGTTTTTAATATAATTTATGAGTTTATATATATATATAGATTATAATCACGAATGTATTCAACAATTGGCTCAAAAAAAAATTCTTAAAAATGTAACAATTGGCTCTCCCTATCCAGATCTAGCTCACGACTGTTATGACCTTTCACTCCTATGCTCTTTTTTCCCCGTTTTATCACGAAATAGTTGACATACATCACTGTACAAGTTTAAGGCGTATAGCATGAAGGCTCAATTTACATATATTACATAGTCATTCGTTAAACTGCATTGGCTCCCCCAAGTTACTTAGCTTCTCTGGGTCTCAGGTTATTTGCCTAAACACTCTCTATGATCCCTTTCTGTTTAATGACTCTATAATCTTTATGCAAAATCATGTGTGTGATTTATTTTAGCAACTTATAAACTTATTTCTATAGTCCTAAATGCTTTGAAATAATGCTCAGCACAAAATTATCTGAAATAATAAGCATAATCCCACTTTTCTTACTAAAAATAACATCCCAGAAACAGCTTCTGAACAAGCTACTACTCAATCCACTGACTCCACCTTCAACTGACATGAGTGATACAATGTACTATGCTTAAAGAGCTCTTCCCTGGAAATCAGATCAGTTTTGGATTATAGTCCTGGCCCTACCATCTACTGATCTTGGGGAATATTTTGTCGTCCACCTTCATAATACCTATCATGATTAAGTGAAGTAATAAAAACAGACTTATTTTTAAAATAATATACTACACAATCACTGGGAACTTTTTTAGTATTATTCTGAATGAATATGAATCATTTTCAAGGTAACTTTCAGCTAGCTTTCACTCTCATAAATTGAGCTTTGACCTATTTGTTGTACAGTCACTAAGTCTAACTCTGTGACCCCATAAACTGAAGCACACCAGGCTTCCCTGCCCTTCACTATCTCCAGAGTTTTCTCAGATTCATGTTTATTGAGTAGGCGATGCTGTATAACCATCCATACTCTGTGGCCCCCTTCTCCTCTTTTCCTCAACCTCTCCCAGCATCAAGGTCTTTTCCAATGAAATGCTCTTTTCCTTAGGTGGCCAAATTTGGGAGCTTCAGCTTCAGCTGAAGGAAAGGTTAATTTCCTTTACAATACTTGCAGTCCAAGGGACTTTCAAGAGTCTTCTCCTACACCACAATTTGAAAGCATCAATTCTTTGGCGCTCAGCCTTCTTTACGGTCCAACTCTCACATCTGTATGTGACTACTGGAAAAACCATAGCTTTGACTGTATGGACCTTTGTTAGCAAAGTGATGTCTCTGCTTTTTAACACACTGTCTATGTTTGTCAGCTTTCCTTCTGAGGAGCAAGCATCTTTTAATTTCATGGCTGCAGTCACCATCTGCAGTAATTTTGACCTATGGTGCCTCTTAAACCTGAAAATTTTTAGAACTCTTCTAAGTAATATATTAAAATAGTCATCACAACATGGATCAATATCTGAACATAATAGAATATATGCAAATAAAACATGGCCAGCATCTTTTGATAATCAGTACTAGACCAGAGCCAAAGAATAAAAACTATAACTGATCTAGACTAGAAATTGGTGAACTATGGCCCCAAGGTCAAATTCAGCTCATAGCCTATATTTGCAAATAAAGTTTTATTGAAGCCTAGTCACACTCACTTGTTTACGTTTTATCAATGGCTGCTTTCGTTCTATGAGGGCAGAGTTGTGTAGCCAAAACAAACAGAGTCTGACCGGTAAAACCTAAAATATTTTCTATCTAGTTCCTTAAGAAAGTTTGCCAATTTCTCATCTAAACTGATGTATCCCAATATTCTCCAATCAGCAATACCTATGAATTGGTCCAGGACTCACAAGAAAGATAGAAGGATAAACACCTTTCCATTAATCTAGCAACCCAAATATCTATCAGTTCATATATTCCTTTTTCAATATCATTTAATGAAAAATTATGACTTTTATCTTTGCTCCTAAAATGACAACTTTGCACCAGTTTTAAATTACATCAATGTGGTAAAAAAATGAGAAAGGAAAATGAGAAAGCCGAAGACATTAAAGCAAAAGAAGTTCTAGGACTTTTGGATTCAGCTCAGACATGTAAAGAGTTTGGAAGTCATCACATTTGTCCTTACATTAAGAAAAAGCTGGACAAACGGAAAATCAAAGACTTTTTTAGACAAAACAGAGAGCTCATTTTGTAGGGCAAAATGACATCCTGAAATCCGGAGAAAGAGGAGTGAATCCAGAAAGTCACCATCAAAATCCTGCTTACCTGGAACAAAAGTCACTAGAACCAGTAAATAGTAGAAATACTTAAATGGTAATTTTGACAAACTGCTGAAGTCTGAGCATGGTCTAGCCTGAGGATCAAAAACTTCTGCGAGACATACTTTTTGGGTTGACTTCATACTTTCATGGATTTTACCTATGGTGAAGAATCAAGAAAAATACCCTCATAGCTCTGATAGGAGGAAAGAGGAAGTAACCACTGTAAAATATGCCCAGAGCATGGTCCTAAAAAAGGCATACTCTCCAGGAAAAAACCTTAATCAGAGTCTTCTATCACATGCATTTTCCAACTTCAGCCCCTTCTAGCCCATCTATATCACATAAATGACAAAAGCTAAAAGATAGCTATGAAAGTCATAGCCCAAGGACACAAATCCTGAAGTCACACAAGGCTATGACTTGATCATAAGAGTACAGAATGTTTCCCTCCCTCCATACTTCACCACACATCAACAGGGCTCCAGGATAAGAGAGGAAGATTACATTTGAAAGAGCTGCAAGACACACACTCCAACTAAGCAAGAGTTCAAGACGCACAAAAAGACAGGGGAGGGAAAAAAACAAGGACACTATAAGAATTTCATGTCTCTGGCATTTAAAGCTTCAGTAAGCATCAAGCACAGAACAACTCCTGGCCAAATTAAGATACAACCTCAAGTTAATTAAAAGGCTATTTATTTGAGCTCTTATCCTAAAGAAAGGCAATGCCAAAGAATTTTCAAACTATCACACAACTGTACTCATTTCACATGCTAGCAAAGAAATGCTCAAAATTCTCCAAGATCAACTTCAACAGAATGTGAACTGACAACTTCTAGATATTCAAGCTGGATTTAGAAAAGGCAGAGGAACCAGAAATCAAATTGCCAACATCTGTCGGATCACAAAAAAAGCAAGATAAGTCCAGCAAAACACCTACTTCTGCTTTATTGACTATGCCAAAGCCTTTGACTGTGTGGATCACAATAAACTGTGGAAAATTCTGAAAGAGATGGGAATACCAGATCACCTTACCTGCCTCCTGAGAAATCTGTATGCAGGTCAAGACGCAACAGTTAGAATTGGACATGGAACAACAGACTGGTTCCAAATGGGGAAAGGAGTACATCAAAGCTATGTATTATCACCTTGCTTATTTAACTTCTATGCAGAGTACATCTTGCAAAATCTTGGGCTGAATGAAGCACAAGCTGGAATCAAGATTCCCAGGTCAAGTATCAATAATCTCAGATATGCAGATGATATCACCCTTATGGCAGAAAATGAAGAGGAACTAAAGAGCCTCTTGATGAAAGTGAAAGAGGACAGTGAAAAAGCTAGCTTAAAACTCAACATTCAAAAAAACAAAGATCACGGCATCCGATCCCATCACTTCATGGCAAATAGATGGAGAGACAATGGAAACAGTGACAGACTTTATTTTGAGGGGCTCTCAAATCACTGCAGGTGGTAACTGCAGATGGTAACTGCATGAAATTAAAAGATGCCTGCTCCTTGGTAGAAAAGGTATAACAAAGCCAGACAGCATATCAAAAAGTAGAGACATTACTATATCAGCAGAGGTCTGTCTAGTCAAAGCTATGGTTTTTCCAGTAGTCATGTATGGATGTGAGTGTTGGACCATAAAGAAAGCTGAGCACTGAAGAACTGATGCTTTTGAACTGTGGTATTGGAGAATACTCTTGAGAGTCCCTTGGACTGCAAGGAGATCCAATCAGTCCATCCTAAAGGAGATCAGTCCAGAATATTCATTGGAAGGACTAACGCTGAAGCTGAAACTACAATACTTTGGCCACTGGATATAAAGAACTGACTCATTGGAAAACCCCCTGATGCTGGGAAAGATTGAAGGCAGGAGGAGAAGGGGACTACAGAGGATGAGATGGTTGGATGGCATCACTGACTCAATGGACATGAGTTTGAGCAAGCTCAGGAGTTGGTGATGCACAGGGAAGCTTGGCATGCTGCAGTCCATGGGTTCACAAAGAGCAGGACACGACTGATCGACTGAACTGAACTGAATAGTCCATACATCTTATCTAGTTTTCAACAAAAAATTAGAAAGCATACTAAAAGGCAGTTTGAAGAAAAAAGCAAGCATTAGAACTAGAGTCAAACTTGAGACAGATTTTGGAATGATCAGACCAGGAATTTAAAATAATTGTGAATAATATTTTAAAGACTCTAATGGAAAAGATAGGAAACTGAAAGAACAGGTGAATAAAGTACACAAAGAGATGGAAATCTAAAGAACAATTAAAAGAAAATGCCAGATATCAAAGATACTATAACAGAAATAAGACCACTGATGGGCTCATCAGTAGACTAGACACAACCTAGGAAAGAATCAGCAAATTTGAACATAACAGAAACTTACAAAACTGAAATAAAAAGAGAAAAAAGAATGAATAAAACAGAATATCAAAGAACTGTGGGACAACTCTGAATGTGTACATACATGGGACTAGAATATCAGAAAGAGAAGATGGAACTTAAGAAATATGTGAAGTAATAATAGCCAAGAAATTGCCAAAATTAATTAGACACAAAACCACAGATCCAAGAATCTCAGAAAACACCAAGCTGGATAAATACAAAAATATAGAAAAAAGAATGAATAAACAGAATATCAAAGAACTGTGGGACAACTCTGAATGTGTACATACATGGGACTAGAATATCAGAAAGAGAAGATGGAACTTAAGAAATATGTGAAGTAATAATAGCCAAGAAATTGCCAAAATTAATTAGACACAAAACCACAGATCCAAGAATCTCAGAAAACACCAAGCTGGATAAATACAAAAATATCTACACCTAGGCACATCATATCCTTAGACTCCGTAAAACAAAAAACAAAGGGAAAATCTTAAGAAAAGGTAGAAGGCAGAAGCTGAGGGGAGCGAGGGAATACCCTGTCTGTAGAAGAACAAGGATAAGAATTATACAGAATTTCTCATTTGAAACCACACAAGTAAGAGAAGAATGACATGAAATATTTAAAGCACTGAAACGAAGACAAGGACCAATCTAAAATTTCGAATGTAAGATTATCTTTCAAAAGTAAGGAAGAAAATAGACTTACTCAGACAAAAATTGAGAGAATTCACAGCCAAACGACTTGCCTAGGAAGAAACGTTAAAAGAGGTTCTTCAAGAATAAGGAAACACGTCAGAAACTCAGTTCCATATAAGGAAAAGAAGCATATCAGAGAAACAACAAGAAAAGGTAAAATAGAATCCTTTATTTGTCTTATTCTTAATTAATCTAAAATATAACTATTTAATAACAGTAATAATGTATTGAATGATTATATTATAGCATATGAAATGAAAGACACTGATGTTGTCAGGGACAGCAGAAATGAACTGAGAATATTCTTTTATGAAATATTTTATGAACTGCACAAGAAGCAATGTAATATTGTATGAAAGTGGACTTAGATTAGTTTAAAATGTATATTGTGAACGCCAGAGCAATTACTTAAAAAAGAATGCTTAAGTAAACTGACAGGCTAAAAGAAGAGATAAAATGCTCAACTAAAATGAGAAAAGACAGAAAGGAGGGGAGGGAAACAATTACAAGGTCAGAAACAAGCATGAAAGCTACGAGCCCAGCTATGTCCATCAACACTTTAACTGGAACAGTCTCAGTCTATCAATTAAAAGACATTTTCACGGACACAAACACTTAAGTCACACAAGGCTGTGACTTAATCATGAGGGTACAGAATGCTTCCCCTCCTCCATACTTCACCACACACCAAAAGGCCTTCAGGATGAGGAGAAGGCTATATTTGAAAGAGCTGCAAGACACAAACTCCAAAAATTCAAGACTCAACTGTATGCTGCCTATAGGAAACACACTTTAAACACAAAGACACAGGTTAAAAATTAAGGGATAAAGAAATATATGTAACATAAGCAAAAAGAAAGCTGCAGTAGCTATATAAATTTCAGACATAGCAGACTTCAGAATAAGGGAAATGAGGTTTTATAGAGATCAGCATAATGATAAAGGGGTTAATTCTCCAAGAAAATATAATAATCCTTTGTGTATATACACTTAACAACAGAATATCAAAATATGGAGGCCAAAACTGACAGAACTGTATGAAATTCAAAACCCACAGATCCATTAGTACAGTTGGAGATATCAATACCTCTTTTTCATTAATTGATACACCAAGCAAGCAGAAAGTCAGAAAGTTGACCTGAACAACACTAACAATCAGCTTTATCTAATCTCATCATTTATAAAACAGTCCATCCAACAGCATTAAAATGTACACTCTTCTCAAGTTTATATGAAACATTCACCAAACATTCACATTCTGGGCCATAAAACATACTTAACAAAATTTATAAGAATAGAAATCATACCAAGTATGTTCTTAGATTACAACAGAATTAAACTAGAAATCAGTAACAGAAAGATAGCTGGGAAAACTCAAAATATTTAGAAATTAAACATACTTCTAAATAACACATGGGTCAAAAAAAAGAAGTCCCAGGAGACACTTAAAATATCTAACATAAAATACAATCTATCAAAACTTGAAGATACAGTAAAAACAGCGCTTAGAAGAAAATAGAGAGCACTGAAGGTAATACATATATCTTGTGATATATATCTCTCGTGATACATATATCACAAGAATTAAATCAAAGATCTAAGCTTCCACTTTAGGAAACCAAGAGAAAAGAGGAATTTAAACTTAGTGCAAACAGAAGAAAAAATAATAAAAATTAGAGCAGAGAGCAATGAAACTGAAAAGATGAAAACAATAGAGAAAATTAACAAAAGCAAAAACTGATAACCTCTAGCCAGGCTAACCAAAGAGAGAGAGAAACTGAGAAAGAGACACAAATTAATGAGGGATCATTACTGATTCCCATAGACATTAAAAGAATAATGAAGGAATAATATGAACAACTTCACGGCCAAAAATTTGAAAACACAGATGAAATGAACCAATTCTTTGAAACACACAAACTGCCAAAACTCATACAAGCTGCCACAGACTCCCAGAGTTTCTACCCACCAGCTTCAGCACAGCAAAGCCAGACCTCTAAGTACTCACCTCTTTGGGAGCCTATAATACAAGCACCTCAAAGCCCCGAGTCTCTCACCACATCAATCAATCCAGCCCTCTTCCAGAAAACTATCAGAAAGTACAGCTCCCTCAGAAATGCAACACATTTTGGCAACAACTGAAGTCTGAGAAGACTCTCCAGGGAACTGCTGGAAATAACTGTCTCTTGGCAACCTTGCAGCCATCTAAACCCACCACCATGTTTCATGTCCCTGATACCCTCTTCTATCAAACACCTATCCACCATTTATCCTTCTGCTACGTATGTCTTCATCCCTATCCTGCCCTGTGCTTCCTCTTCATCATTGACCCTCCAAATGCTCCTCTTCTTTCCAAATATTTCTGCCATGACTTTTGGAAATCACACTCTTAAGTTTAATTAATTCTTCTACATCTTAATAAATTCTTCATAAAAGTTTCTCTATTTTCCGTCTTAATTTCACCATTGTAAAAAAAAAGAAAACTCTTCTATTTATAAACTTTAAGACTTTTAGTAGATAACTACATAATATTAGAGAGCACTTTGTTTTCATCTGCTTATGGCACCCCACTCCAGTACTCTTGCCTGGAAAATCCCATGGATGGAGGAGCCTGGTGGGCTGCAGTATATGGGGTCGCTAAGAGTTGGATACAACTGAGCGACTTCACTTTCACTTTTCACTTTCACGCATTGGAGAGGGAAATGGCATCCCACTCCAGTGCTCTTGCCTGGAGAATAGCACTTTGTTTTCATCTGCTTATGGCACCCCAGTCCAGTACTCTTGCCTGGAAAATCCCATGGATGGAGGAGCCTGGTGGGCTGCAGTATATGGGGTCGCTAAGAGTTGGATACAACTGAGCGACTTCACTTTCACTTTTCACTTTCACGCATTGGAGAGGGAAATGGCATCCCACTCCAGTGCTCTTGCCTGGAGAATCCCAGGGACAGGGGAGCCTGGTGGGCTGCCATCTATGGGGTTGCACAGAGTCGAACACGACTGAAGCGACTTAGCAGTAGCACTTATCACTATACCAAATAAGTATGATGAGTTGGTAAATCAAATGGACACCATTTTCAAAGGAATAACAAATAGCAATCTTGAAATAACAAACACTGGCAGCACTTAACAATATTATAAGGTATTTCAAAACTTAGTTCTAAAATTTAACAGATACAACATATATACAATTTAATGAAAGGTTCCTCACTCCCAAAATGCAGGTATTTTTTCTTGCTTATTTGTACAACAAATAATCTACTTTAGATTTTAATTAAATATAGAAATGAATTAAATCATATAGATTATACAATAGGCATAACACATATATTTTACTGTATAAGTACAACCTGTAAGAAGCAACACTAATGCAAGAGAGGACTGTAAATAGAATCAGTTACAAGTTGGCAAATATCCAACTAAAAAAACATTCAAAGTAAAAGACAGCAGAGTCTCAGGGAGTCCAGGTTCGAGATGTGCTGTCTCCCCAGCTGTCATACAAGCGCCATATCCTTTTGTTGGTGGTTAACAAGGTGGCTCATCTGTGTGGGGCACTGGCACACAATAGCAGTTATGTTCTTCTAACTCACAAACGACTACACTTCATTGAGTTTATACTCAGTAGAGCAGTGTTTGCAAACCACTTAGATTCCAGGGCGGAAAGAGCTACAAAAACGAAATATCCAGTCCTTCTCTGAGGTTTGTTATTAGCCTCTGTTACCACAGGTTACAAGGCACTAAACACTATGTGCTGTGTGTTTGCTTGCAACCACTATGAAAAATAGCCTATAACATCTTTCTGAAGACTCCTAGAAAATTTTAAGTTAATTTAAAATCAGGGAATTTAACTGGGACATACTTCAATTCTTAAAACTAGTTTTTGACAAAATACTTCACGAGTTCTTTCTTGGATATCAATTCGATTTTGTTTTAACCAACACTATTCAGTACACTATCACTAAAATTCAATGCTACTGGTTGAAAAAAAGTAAAGACAGTAAAAAGTGAAGAAGGTAAAACAGTCAGTTTGATTTGAATCTAAGTTAATTCCTAGCCAACAAATAAACTTCTTCCTGGATGATAAAAAATGCTTAAAAAAAAAACAGATTCATAGCTTAATAGCCCAATTATGTATAATTCTTTCCATACACATTACATAAGTTAGAGAAAGAACAAAACCCTAAATAATACATTATACTGATGTCCTCAAAACAGCTTGTCAAAACATTTCTCAAAGATTTCTACCCTATAGCATGTGCACAAAGATCTAAAGTATTCATTAGATGGGCAATATACAGCATCTACAATGATTCTAGACACAAATCTACTTTGAAGAATAGTTATATAATTATATAACATTATTAAACACTATTAAAATGTTTATGAAAGCATTGTTTTTAAAAGTAACATTTCCCCCAATTTATAGTAAAGAACTGTAGTCAGAGCTTCTCTGGTTTGGGTAAAAAAGTTTATATGTATTTTAACAAAAGAAACTACTGTACTTTATTGTATTTTTATATAGCATTTAACTTAGCTGAGCGACTGAACTGAACTAAACTAACTTAGAATCTCTGGAAAGCAGAAAAAATTTATGACAATTCATTTTATCATTTCAGAATTTCTACTTTCCTGGAATGATTTCATGAAAATGTTCATGTACTTCCTAGAAATACTCTACTGCATTGTTTTAATAACCCAAGGTATATGCTTTACAGAGATTATAATATATAAACAATGTAAGGCACTGTCAAAAAATAAAATTAACAAGTACCTTCAAAATAGAAATCTCATGTGACATTCTCTTTCTCCCAAAATATGAATTACATTAGAAATGAATACAGAGATTTTACTAAATTCAACTATTCTCAAAGATGATGGAAGTTTTCAAAATTTCTACAAATCTGCCCATTAATGTCTACTGACTTTAAGCAGCTACATAATAGCATAAAACACACACTGTAAAGAACTATAAAGATTTGAGGGGATGGTCACACAGCATTGTAAATGTACTAAATATCACCGATTACACACTTTGAAAATGTTTGTTTTTATACTATGTGAATTTCATACCAATATTAATTTTATATTTTATAATATTAATAAACTTTAAATTCCTATAAAT
>SJYC01078611.1:0-49035 GCA_006408675.1 Madoqua kirkii
TTTTTGAACAATAACTTAGTAATTGGGTAATTGCATTCATTTCTGAAGCTATATCTTCTTATTTTTCATTGGTAGTCGAGTAACAACCATCAAAATATAACAGAGTATATTACTAGTAAGATATGCAGAATACCTTCAATTACCAAGAGTTTGCATTAGCTGTTCTAAAACATTCATACAGTTGTCTGATAGATGCAGTATTTGACAGACTAACATAGTTCAATAATATTAGAATTTATTAAACCCCTTCCCACTATATCACTCACGTTCCAGTATATTAATCTGACACTACACTTGCAACTGTTTTTATTCAAATGTGTTTCCTCAGAGAGGAGACAGATAGACTGGTTTATGAAGTCAATCAAGACAAACTGCTTTTAATAAAATACTTTAAACACATAATTTAAGCACAAGTGAATGGACAGAGCATTTTAAAGCCCCAATTGTTCAGAACCTAACTTAAAACAGAAACCACTCTTTTTTTGTTATTATTTCCCTGTATTTCCCACAAAATGTGCTGCAACTGGCATCTAAATAGTTTCTTTGCATGGTGAACTGAAACATCTTGAATGCTCAAACTGTATTTTTATGAGTGCCTAGGGACCCTAAATTTTAGTGGTCTATTAAATGCCAGCAATTTCATGCTGCCTTGCATAAAACAGCATTCACATATTAGAGCACAGAAGTTCCATAGCTACATTATACTTCTGTTCCAACTTTCTCTCAAACAAAAAACTGAAGCAGAGGCTAATCAAAATAACATTTAAAAAAATAATCCTTTCCAGTCTTCTCACATTTAGTTTATACAATATCTGTTGATAATTATATGGCATTTGATTTTGTTTTTAAGGTTCGAATTTTATAAGCAACTATTGTTTATCCTCAAAAAATGTGCAACGGTCAAAAACAGTGTAGTGTGAGGAGTACATAAACTTTTTCCTTACACACACGAACAGTATGTCTTCATGATAGATGCTGATGAAAGAACCTCCCTAAGACACATTTACTGATTACACATATTTTCACACAGAAACAATACCCAAATGTTACACATTTCTGCTTATGTCTCTTATCATCAGATGCTAACAACTTTCTATGTTAAGACATTTTAGTCTCTTACCTGGCAATGTTATTCTTCTCAAAAAGAAATCCAATCCTACAGTTTGTTTGTACTGTTTCCCAAAAGTTTCTTGAGCAAAACAGGTAGCTAAGGAGGTCTAAAAAATTGATGCACAGAAATATCAAAATTAATGTCTTTGGCTTTAGAAATGTAAACAAAATCACTACTATATCTTATTAAGTAACCTTAGTATTTATACTCCGATTATACCAAGCAACTTTAAGCAGTTCTGATCAGTTACAGGGGAAGAGGGGCTTTTCATTGTACCAGGTATACTTCACTTGCCAACCAGCTATGGTGGCAACAACACACTAATCAGCTAAATCTCTTTAAATCTTTCTATGTCTCCTGACTATCAACCTCCTATTCCTTGCTAGAAATTAGAATTTCTATTTATCAACAGAGAAAACTAAAACAACATGATTAAAGATCTGAATTTTATATGTCCCCATATATCAGCTCAACACAACTTTCACAGATGTTTCATTTCTGAGGTCAAATATCTGAGTAGTTTGTGTCCTCAGCTAATAAGAAGTAAAACTAATTAAGGAAAGGAGAAACTGTTTATACAATTTTTTTTCCCCCCTAAGAAAAATGTGTCTAACTTTTCTCTGCATTAAAAATGGTAAATGAAAATGATTCTATAGAACTGATAGTATTTATCTTTTAAATTAAGAAATTGAAATTTTTAAGATTAATGTTAAGCAGGCAAAAATATATTCCACTCAAGAACTAGAAAGCTTAACAGTCACAAGAATATTATAACTAGAACAAATATATAATCTACATATTTTAAATAATTCAAAGTTACACTCAAAACTCTAGAGTTTCTTTACAGTACCATTTCTTACCAATGCAAACAAATAATTAATCATTCTAGTGAAATAACTCAAAAGTTCCTTAAATATTTGTAATGCATTATTTATTTGTAAACATCCCCTAAAAGAGGAGAAAGGGAGCGTCATGAAGCTTTTCTGCTCTTCAAGACAGATTCTCAAAGTTAAAGAAAAATAACCCTTTTTTATTTTAAAAGTAAAATTAGATGCCAACTCCTAAAATAATGAAACCTAAGATTTGCAAGATAGCTTACTATAATTATGACATATAGCTTATTATAATTATGACATAAGTGCAAAAAAAAACTGAGCCAAACTTTCTTTCAAAAAAACCCTAAAATTCCTTTGATATAAGAATCATATTTTTCAGATAAACGGCAATTTGCACACACTAATTCCAATTCATCTAATATTTATATAATCAGCATTTGTAAACTGCTAAAATATGTGGTCAAATATATATTGAGCACCATAAGATGTTCTGCTACACTCTGAGAAATAAACTTACTACACCAGAATGAAAATGCATTTGGCTTCCTTGATAATATAAAAACTGAGAGATCAGAAGGAAAAAAAGTAAGCATTCCTTTTTACAGACGTTTTTTATTTAGCCTGTTTATGCCAGTGAACACATTTAACTTAGAGCACAAAACTAACTATGAAGAGCCTAAGGGTTCTAAAGAAAAGTAACTAACACAACTATGACAGATATTTCAAAATGTTTAATATATGGATGGTTGAAACACTTTCATAAGTCTAAGAGAAATTCAAGGCACATGTAACTTCAGCAGTGTTTCTTTTTCTAAAAATAGGACTTCTGGATTTTAATAGCCCTACCCTCACACTTTTGAGACATATAAAACTAGAATTTTCAATTGGAATAAAGTATGAATTGTCAAAAGTGTAGATCATTAGGAACAACGAATATTAAAATGGATTCTTACATCATCTCCAGACATCTTACTACAAAAATTAAAGAGGAGCATCTGAATCAGCAGGAAAGAGGCACTTCCTCTCCAATTATCTAGATATTATGTTACTGTCTCTTTTGATAATTTCTCAGAAGTCACTGTAGAAATACCTTTCTTAAACAATTATGAAGTGAGCAAACATCTATCAAATCTGATTCTTTATAGCTTTTTTTTTTTGGTTTGGTGAACTTTTGCTAACAATTTTTAACTATACTACCTTTACTAATACTAAAAAGACACAATAAAAGGATATTTTGCCTCAAAAAAAATCTTAATATATAATAAAATTTAAAGTACGAATCAAAGGAATCAAAACAGGAAAGAAATACAAAAATGTGTTAATGGAAGGAGGTGCTAAACTTCTCTTGCATAAACTGTTAGTGGTCATCGCAATACTCTATTGCTTTTGTAAGGGTGTATAAAGATGTTCTGATTAGAACTAGCAAAAAAAAAAACCTGATTCTAGAAAAAAATGGACAGGAGTTAAATCAGGATACAAGTAAGAATTAAAGAGAGGCTGAATTCATAAAAGAAAAAGATCGTAGAAGAAACAGAATGGGAATTGGTAGCTGCCAATAATCTGAAAACTGAATATGGCATGGAAAAAAATAGCAGCTTGACATGTGAACAGTGAAAAAAAGGTAAGATGTCTGATGCTGGCATCCAGAAATTTCTGGGAGGAAAAAACATCTTTACAATTTTAAAACAGATGAGTCAAGAGGACAAAGAACACCAGTATCCTTTGGAGCAGAATAATATTCCTAATTCCATAATACAGAATGAAAAAAATACACTTTGTCACATATTAAACAGAATTTTAGATATGAAAAGTCATAATTATTCACACTAAATTAGTAAAAAGAGGACAATACGTGACAGGCTAGAGGAAAAACAGGTAAAAAGTTATGAACAGATTTCAATTGAGAAATACATGCATGATAACAAATGAGTACTGGGAGAAAAAATTAACAAAAATTTAAAGAATTATGATAGAAATATAGGATAATGGACAACTTTTGTCCTTTTTTTGAGGTGTATTAGTATTATGATCACTATCGTTTTAAACAGGAAATAAATTTTTATGAGTGGAGGATAAAATGATTTAGGAAGTGAAAAATTAGAAGGCATTCAAAAGAATATACCAATGATGAGAAAAACTACAAAAATATAACAAAGTTTTTATTGTGTTAGAAACAACGTTGACTTATTTAAAGCAATTCATTCACTCAAAAACTTGTTATAAACGTACACAAAAAGTCATATAATACTTGACTAAGAAAAGTGATCCCAAGTTCTTTTCTTCCTCAAAACGTTTAAAAGTAATCAGAGAATATTGAATTGTTTCTCCTCGACAGTAAAAATCAGTAACAAAGTATCACGGATGGCAAGAAAGAAATGAACAGAGTTCTCCAAACTCTGCCTATGAATGACACCTTTCCCTAGGAACTCAAAGCTCAGCAGGAAAGGGGGGAACAGCCGCAGTGCCAACTGCCAAGGGAAGACATATCGGCAGCGGTTACCACAGAAACCAGCATCCACACTACACCAGGCACACGGAGACGAGTGGAAAACAGAACCCTGGTAACAGTAGTAAACCCGCGTTTCTGGAGCCGCCGGTGGGGAAAAGGAACGGGAGAAGAAAGGAGACAAACTTTAGCAGTGTGAGCAGAGAGAGGCAGCGCTGGCGCCACCGACGTGCGACAGGTGTGGAGGTTCCCCGGGCAGAGGCTCTGCTCCTCGTTTGGGGGGCGGGGCGGATCCAGAATCCTTCAAGATCTTACGGACGGTCTTCAAAGAGCAAGGGCCGGGCAATGTTTACTCCATTTCAGGAGCTCCGCAACCCTGGGTTAAAGACCCCTGCCTTGGAGGTAAAGGGACTGGCGGCCAGATATTCTCACGCACTCACTTCATTCAATCAGCCGTCATCACAGGACAGATTTTAAGGCAAGGATGCCATCTGTCATGCCAGCAGCCTTGCCCTCAGCACCCAGGCCACAAGAGGAGTTCGAGGGATATTTACTGAATGTTTGTGTTGACAGGTGCTGTGCTGAGGAACAGAGGTGAGCAGGTATGATGCTCTCACACAGAAACTAACGTTTAGTGCGGCCACTCCGTGTGCTGCAGGCTGCATGTAGATGTTTACATTTACTGTGGATACGCACCTTCACCCCTCCGAAACGACCCCTATCAGCATACCCGTCCTACAGCTGAAGCACAAACAGGGATAGCAATTTGCTCTCCAGTAGAGTGATGGGAGCCCCAACTGTCTCACCCAGGGAGCCTGATTCCAGAATCACACTCTTGGGAGCTCCCAGTGCAGCGGAGGCATCAGAAACAGTAAACGGGGTTGGGGGAAGGCGCAAAGTGTGACCCAGACTAAAGGAAAAACAGGTAAGATGTTTTGGCAGATCATTGCTAGTCCTCAGAGGCGAGAAGCTGGAAAGCTTCCCAGGGAGGCGATGCTGGCTCAGGTCTTGAAGAGAAGTAGGAGTTCGCGATCCAGGCAGGGATTAGGAAATGACTTTTTTTTTTTTAACGGAGCTGGACAGCTCTCGTCGGACTTCAAGTATCTAATTTGTGTCGGGCCCCAAGCCACCTCCTGGCGGGCCTGAGCCCAGACGCCCCGGCACTCGCGGAAATAAGGCGACGCCCGGGGGGACGGGGAGGAGGAGGTTTGAAGGGCGCCGGGGCCGCGCCGGGATTCCTTGCAGGCCTGGCACGGCCGGCGCACCAGAGGACTGACCTTCCCGGAGGTGCCGTCCCCCAGCACGACGATTTTCAGTTGCCGGTCCAAGCTCTCCTCCTCAGAGTCCGACATGGTGTCCCAGGAACGAGGCCCGCCTACCCTCCCTCCCACCGACCCCACCCCCGCGAAATAGAAAAAGGAAGGGAAAGAGGGAAATCTCCGGGTGCGGGGGGAGAGGAGGAAGCCCGGCAGCAGGGACAGGACTCCCCCCACCCCACCCCCTGAGCCCGGGCCCGCCCCCCGCGCGCTACGTCGGGCGCGCAGCCCCGCCCCCCCGCGCGAGCTACGTCGGGCGCGCGGCCCTGCCTCTGCGCCAACCCTCGTAGACCGGAGCCTCCCTGGCGGGCAGGCCCAAGTGCCGGCCTGGGCCGAGGGTGCCTTCGAACCGAGCAGGCGAGACGCGACACTAACCCTCGCAGGGACAGTTACCGAGATGAAGAGGAAAAGAAAGAGTTTAATTTAAACTGGGTAGAAAAAACAAGAGCAGAGTAGCGCATAGACATTCTGTGAAGTCCCCCTGTTTCCATCATCTCCCCCTGTGGAGATCCCTGAAGCGAATGGTTTAGCCTGACTAGGCGGGTGGGCGGGGTGACCCCGAGGCTGCGCTCCGCGGTTGCCAAGGGAGTCCGGACCCGGAGACGAGGCGGCGGGGCGGGGCCTGTCTCTGGGCGCCCGGGACGCCGGTTGCCGGGAGCAGCGCGCGCAGGGGGGCAGGAGCGCGCGCGGGGGAGGAGGGGGCTCGGAACGGGGTGGGTCCTGAGGGTCGCGCTCCGAGAACTGCAGTGCCGCCGAGGAGCAAGCGACGGCTAAGAAAGTATAACTGCCGTGGGGCGTTGCTTCGAGAGTGAAACGTCGGCTTGGCGCTGCCTTCCCGGTTTTTACTTCTCTCAGATCCTGCGTTTTCTTAAGCTGGAGCCTCAGTTCTCAAAGTGTGGTCAGGGGCACCCTGCGGGGTCCCAATAAAGTCAAAACTACTTTCCTAATAATTCATTTTTCTTTTCACGTTCATGCGCTTACAAATATACCTAAAAGTTTTCCAGAGGATGCATAAAAGTTTTCCAGAGGATGCATAATCTGTATGGCATCACCACTGAGAGCTAAAGGGGCAAACGTTTTTGGTATCCATTTCAATGCAATAATGAGAGTTATAAAAATTCTTTGGAGGTCCACAGTAATTCTTAAGAGTGTAGAGGGAGGCCTTGAACCCTAAAATTTTGAGAACTGCTATTCTGGATGATCTCAGTCCAGTAGGGTAGGTAAAAAACATAATTGAACTTTTCAACATAGATAAATTACACAATATTAATGCCAGCCTACTATGTCTCCTTGTTAATTACTTTTCATGGATTATCAGGTTCACTCCTCATGGGAACCCTATAAATTAGGTAGAATTATTTCATTTTACAAATTAGGAAGCTTAAGTCACAAAAAGCTTAGCTCAGAGGCAGTAGTTCTCAATACGGGAATTCAAATGGGCAAGCAGTAAAGAGTAAGGAGGTATTCATGCCGGCAGCTGAACTGAAGTTCTAATCACAGACCCTCACTAGAGGTGTGACTCAGCCTCAATTTCCTTATCTATAAAAGAGAGGCACCACTCTCTTCATAGGGTTGAGAATTAAAGTAACCACTGCAAAGCAACATAGTACAATGGCTGGCATATAATAAACAGTACTAACGGGTATCACCCTCCTGGACGTCATTAGATATGGTCCATGTTGACACGTCACTGCTTTCTATTCGTGTTACCTTAAACCCAGGGCTCCAATGTAGAGCCTCAGTGCCTTCACCTGTAGATAGAGCCATCCACAATAGTCACAACCCAGTTGCTATTAGTCCCCAACTCTTTCCCTTCTCCACTCCACCACCATCACTACCAACTGTCTACATCACTAGGTGTGTTCATGAAAATTAGGATAAAAAGTTAAATGCCATGCCATAGAGGCATGGCATGAAGGTCAGTCAAAACATTAAATACTTAGGTGTACATAAAATTTTAAATGCCCATGTGGCAAAAAATACCATTAGGATCATATAAGCTTCCACAAAAAGATAGATGAGGAAAGTTAGAAAGTTATACATAATGTATTTTAAATATATTTGACATTATCAGAAAATTACCAAGTTATGACATGGGTAATTATGGAGCTCAGAGGAAGGAAGCTCAAAGATCAAGCATTGGGCCCAGTCTCCCCAGGAGGTACCTGCTGATTCACGACTAGAGTCAAGAGAGAGAATAAATAGTACTTTACCAGTCTCATAGAGCTGGGAGAAGAAGGGGCAAACGATGAAGGTCAGGACTTTCCTGGTGGTCCAGGAGTTAAAATCCACCTTCCAATACAGAGGACCTGGGTTCAATCCCTGGTCAGGGAGCTAAGATCCCACATGCCACAGAGCAACTAAGTGTACCAGAGCTACTGAGTTTGCATGCTCTAGAGCATCTGCTCCACAAGAGAAGCCAGCACACCGCAACCAGAGAAAAGCCTATAACCAAGGGCCAGCGCACTGCAGTGAAGTCTTAGCGTAGCCAAGTTTTGATAAAATAAACAATGAGGACTTCCATGGTGGCAAAACTGATTAAGAATCTACCTGCCAATGCACGGGACGGGGTTCAATCCCTGGGGCAAGAAGATTCCACATGCCTCGGAGCAGCTAAGCCTGTGCACCACAACTACTGAAATCCACACCCCCTACAGTCAGGCAGCCGCAACGACTGAGCCCAAGTGCTAAGAGCGACTAAAGTGCAAGCACCCAGAGCCTGTGCTCCCCAACAGGAGAAGCCGCCTCAGTAAGAAGCCCTCGCACGACAAGAAAGAGGAGACCCCGCTCACCAGCAAACAGAGAAAGCCCTCACAAAGCGATGAAGACCCGGGGCAACCAAAAATAAATTAATTAAAATTATAAAATAGAAACAGTGAAGTCAAGGCACATCACAGAGCAGGAACATTTGTAAACCAGTCCCCATTTTTCCGGTTAAGAAGTTCCTGAAAAGCTGTATCTTAAGAGTTAGGGTGGGTGAAGTGGAAATAGATCACCTCCACAGAAACTGAAGCCAATTTGTGTGTTACCTCAATTCCTTATTCAGAGAAGGCAATGGCAACCCACTCCAGTACTCTTGCCTGGAAAATCCCATCAACAGAGGAGCCTGGTAGGCTGCAGTTCATGGGGTCGCAAGGAGTCAGCTACAACTGAACTACTTCACTTTCACTTTTCACTTTCATGCGCTGGAGAAGGAAATGGCAACCCACTCCAGTGTTCTTGCCTGGAGAACCCCAGGGATGGGGGAGCCTGGTGGGCTGCTGTCTATGGGGTCGAACAGAGTCGGACATGACTGAAGTGACTTAGCAGCAGCAACAGCAGCAATTCCTCGTCGAACTGAGATGCTGATGCCCCTGAGTACTAGAAACAAACCTCTATTCTCTCTCTGTGTGTTAGCTGCTTAGTCGTGTCCAACTCTTTGCAACTCCATAGATGGCAGCCCCACCAGGCCCCTCTGTCCATGGGATTTGCCAGGCAAGAAAACTTGAGTGAGTTGCCATTTCCTTCTCCAAAAGGAACTATAGAAAGAAAGAAAGTGAAGTTCCTCAGTCGTGTCTGACTCTTTGTGATCCCATGGACTGTAGCCTACCAGGCTCCTCCATCCCTAGAATTTTCCAGGCAAGAGTACTGGAGTGGGTTGCCATTTCCTTCTCCATTCTCTCTATAGGAAAGTCAAATTATCTCTACAATTTCTCACTATCAATACCTAGAAATCAATCCAAAATTTTGTAACCAAAAATCAAGAGAAACTGTGAACAAGAGAAGCAACCCACAGACATCCAGGTAATGGACATATAAAATATGATTGTTAAATAACTGAAATGTGAAAGGATTTATATAACAAGATAGAGAATTTGGTCTAGGAAGTTGAAAATGTAAAGGAGAACCAAGTGGAAAGTAGCAATAAAAAATATAATAGAAATAATGAGTAAATTTAATAGAAGATTAGATACAGTTGAAGAAAGAAATAATAAGACAAAAGATAACTCAGAAGAAAATAAATGAAGGACACAAACACAGTGGGGAAGAAATTACAGAAAAGACCATAGAAGATATACAGAATATTTTTAAAATATATAACTGGAGTTCCAAGAGATCATTTTTTTCTTGCTGCGTCACAAAGGTGGCACCCCAAAGCAATGAAAAATGGACTCTCTTTTCAGTGAATAGTCTTGTGTCAGCTAGATATTTATATAAAACAAAAATGAACCCTAGCTTGTATTCTACACCATATTCACATAGCAATTTCAGACATTTTATAAAGCTAAGTTTAAAAATAAGAAAGGTTTTAAAAGCTAACTTACAAAAACTATCTTCATAATCTTGGGGTAGGCAAGGTGCAGGTGAAGTCACTCAGTCATGTCCGACTCTCTGCAACCCCATGGACTGTAGCCTACCAGGCTTCTCCGTCCATGGGATTCTCCAGGCAAGAATACTGGAGTGGTTTACCATTTCCTTCTCCAGGGGATCTCCCAACCCAGGGCTCGAACCCGGGTCTCCTGCATTGGAGGCAGATGCTTTAACCTCTGAGCCACCAGGGAAGCCCTGGGGTAGGCAAAGACGTCTTAAAGAAAATCCAAAAGAAACCAATCAACTGTTACGGGAAAGGCTGATTAAATGAGTTATACTAAAATTTTAAAACTCTACTCATCAAAACATCTTTAAGGAAATGAAAAATGAAAACCCTACAGTGGAAAAATATTTTTTCATTTCATATAACTCATAAGGAAATTGCATCTAGAATTGAAAAGGTTTACACAAAACAGTCAGACATCACTTAGGAACTAAACAACAACCGAGTTCAAAAAGAAAGAGACACAAATAAATCAACAGAATATTAGACACGAGACTTGAACAGACATTTCAAAAAATAGCCAATAACATTAAAAAAGTCTTAACTTCATTAGTAATCAGATAAATGTAAAGGAAAACCACAATACGCTACCACTATACCCTCACCAGAATAAAATTGCAAAGACTGACATTGCCAAATGTTGAAAATGTGGAGCATTCTATGCACTGCTGGTTTAACCATAAATTTCTGTAACTCCCTCAGCAACTTGTTAGGCATCAGGTACTAAAGTTGGACATATATGACCTTCTGGTTGTTGTTGTTCAGTCATTCAGTCATGTCCAACTCTTTGTGACCCCATGGACATGCCAGGCTTCATATCCTTCAATATCTCCCAGAGTTTGCTTAAACTTCTGTCCATTTAGTCAATGATGCCATCCAACCATCTCATCCTCTGTTGCCCCACTCTCCTCCTGCCTTCAATCTTTCCCAGCATCAGGGTCTTTTCCAATGAGTCAGCTCTTTGCATCAGGTAGCCAAAGTATTGGAGCTTCAGATTGAGCATCAGTCCTTCCAATGAATATTCGGGATTGATTTCCTTTAGGGTTGATTGGTTTCATCTCCTTGCAGTCCAAGAGACTCTCAAGAGTCTTCTCCAGCACCATGATTCAACACATCAATTCTGCAGCACTCGACCTTGTTATTGTCCAACTCTCACATCCATATGACTACTGGAAAAACCATGGCTTTGACTATACAGACCTTTGTCAGCAAAGTGATGTCTCTGTTTTTTAATACATTGACTAGGTTTGGGGTGACAGAAGATGAGATAGTTGGATAGCATCACTGACTCAATGGATAGGAGTTTGAGCAAACTTCAGGAGATAGTGAAGGACAAGGAAGCCTGGTGTGCTACAGTCCATGGGCTCCCGAAGACTCAGACACGACTTAGCAACAAAACAACAATTAGGTTTGTCATAGCTTTCCTTCCAAAGAGTAAGTGTCTTTTGATTTCATGTTTACAGTTAGCATCTGCAGTGATTTTGAAGCCCAAGAAAATGAAATCTGTCACTGTTTCAACTTTCTCCCCTTCTTTTTGCCGTGAAGTGGTCAGACTGGATGCCATGATCTTGGTTTTTCTAATGTTGAGTTTTAAGCCAGCTTTTTCACTCTCCTCATTCATCCTCACTAAGAGACTCTTTAGTTCCTCTTCACTTATCGTCCAATAACTTCATTTCTTAGTATCTCTCCAAGCAGTTCAGTTCAGTCACTCAGTTGTGTCCAGTTCTTTGTGACTGCATGGACTGCAGCATGCAGCTCACCAGGCTCCCCTGTCCATCACCAACTACGGGAGCTTGCTCGGACTCATGTCCAGTGAGTCGGCAATGCCACACAACCATCTCATCTTCTTCCATCCCCTTTTCTATGCAGTCAAGATGCATCTAAAGACATGCACAAGAATGTTCATTGCAGCATATCACAGTGCTCCAAAACTGGAAGACATCCAGATGTCCATCACCATTCAACTGTGACATATTCACATAATGAGATATCATCAGCAATGAAAATGAATAAATTGCTACGTTACAATATGGAAGAATTTCATCAATACAATGTGGAATGAAAGAATTCAGACACAAATGAGAACATCCTCCATTTACATAAAGTTGAAGAAAACCCCTGTGGTATTAAAAGTCAAAATAATGGTTATCTCTGGGGAGAAAGAAGCGGGTAATGATGAAGACCAAGGCACGAAAGAAGCATTTAGAGTACTGGTATCACTGTCTGTTTTTACTTGGCTGATGGGTTGCTTACTGGTTTGTCCACTTTCTCATACTTCACTTAGGTATATTCTTAAAAATTACTACAATTTTTGTATGTTATTCTGAAACTAAAATGATAAAGATACTGGGGAATTCCCCAGTGGTCCAGAGGTTAGGACTTCAAACTCTCACTGCCTAGGGCCCAGTTTCCATCCTTGGTCAGGACACTAAAATCTCATAAGCTGCATGGCCCAGGCAAAAAACATTATAAAGATACACATATACGGTTGATAGCAAATGCAGAGTAAAACTAAATGTGGAAGACTCTAGCCAAGTTATTTATAGCCATTAATAGTAGCAAGATAATAGAAAACTATCATTTTCCATGTTATATATTTCTGTATTTTATGAAATTTTTATAGTAAACGTGAATGTATGTTGCAGTCAGAAAAACAACATGCAAAAATACATCAATAACAACAAAAGACTAAATAGTTACCTACAACCTTTTTCACAGTGGGCAGATGAGAACTTTATTGTGTGGCAAGAAGATTCCACTAATATAGAAAACCTGTTGGTTTCATAATCATCTAAGAGCCTTTGTTTGAAAAGAGAAAAAAAAATCTTGTTTGTAAGAGAACCCCAGGCTGGTGTGTGAGCTGCAGATTCCCAGCTGTCCACAGTTCTGCCTCATTGCTTGGGGATGTGCTTCATTGATTGCTAAAGCAAAGCTCCAGACAAAATTTGTAAAGCAGGAGAGTTCTCAAATCACCTCCAAGCTGTGAAAACCAGACCTATCACAACCTACCAGTGAGTCTGGAACAGTTAAATAAGGTAATACGTGTCAAAACATCCCCCCAAAATTAGAAGTTACAGTAGAAATGCAAAATAGTACCTGGAACATGATTATGGGAGCTTTGGGGATGGGCATTTCCCCAGCCATCAAGAACTAACATAGAGAACTCCATGAGTAGTAATGAAAATCTGAATTTCCAGATTCCATGCACTGGCAGCAGTACAGATATTCTCCAAGACTTAATATCCTTTGCTTTGATCCCTTCAGAAACCTTGTTTTCCACAGCTCTTCTCTATATATCATAACTGCTTTACCTGTAATCGTCCCTTAGATACATCATCTGGATTTCCAGTTTACCTATGCTTTTAAAATTAGGTTTCAGACATTCAGACAAGTAAGATGGTATTATAAAACACCATCTTGCCTTCAGGATAGCATTTTTCCCAGGCAAGTTCTTTAGGACACTAGTCCCATGAATTGCTTTTCAAATAAAGTTTGCAAACAGCTATAGCTACCCCACTGTTGGAACATGATGATGCACTTGAGCCTATCAGACTCTGAGAATATTGCAAAAAGCACTCTTTGGGGCTTTTTTTAACCCCAAATTTCCCAAACTTATTTCACCAAAGTTCTATTGTACTAAGATTGTATAAAATTAATATTGTATGCAACATTATTTCAGAAACTCTACAACTATGACTGGACTTCCCTGATGGTCCAGTGGTTAAGACTTCACCTTCTAATGCAGGGGGTGCAGGTTCAATACCTGGTTGCTGCTGCTAAGTTGCTTCAGTCGTGTCCGACTCTGTGTAACCTCATAGATGGCAACCTACCAGGCTCCCCAGTCCCTGGGGTTCTCCAGGCAAGAACACTGGAGTGGATTGCCATTTCCTTCTCCAGCGCATGAAAGTGAAAAGTGAAAGTGAAGTCGCTCAGTTGTGTCTTACTCTTTGTGACCCCATGGACTGCAGCCCCCCAGGCTGCAGGAGTACTGGAGTGGGTTGCCATTGCCTTCTCCACAATACCTGGTTGAAGAGCTAAGATCTCACATGCCTCATTACCAAAATCCAAAACATAAAACAGAAGCAATATTGTAATGAATTCAATAAAGATTTTTAAAACTGTACACATCAAACAAAATCCAAAGCTAAAACATTCCAATAGAGAAAGAAATCTTAAAAGCAGTAAGCAAATGATTTTCAATACATAAATCTCCACTGTACAAAATTCATATGAAAAAGATTTCAATTTCTCCTTACATATGTGAAGACTTCAATTTACTGATAAATGTTTTGATTCAGAACGTATTTAAAGTTTCTCAGTGCCTTTGCAATTATAACTCAAATAAATTCGTTTCATAAGAACATGAAGATCTACTCAAGCAGAGTGGTTAAAGCACTGGCCTAGAGTCAAAGAAATTTAATTTTCATTTGTGGTCAAGTTTACAGGCTTGAACAAGTAATTTAAATTCTATGAGTTTTGGTTTCCTCATCTATAAAACAGATTATAGTAATATTCTTTCTTCATAGGGTTTGTCAATATTATACATACATACATTATAGGTAGGTATACAATGCAATATATGTATGTACACAATGGACCTAAAACTGGACAAACTCTGGGAGATGATGAGGGACAGGGAGGCCTGGCATGCTGCAGTCCATGGGGTCACAAAGAGTTGGACTCCACTTGACGACTCAACAACAATGCTTAGTAAAACTGTGTTAGTAAATCTGTGTTAGACCCTATTATTAAAGTGTCTTGTTTTGATATTTTTTATTTACTGGGCTTCCCTGGTGGCTCAGGCAGTAAAGAACCTGACTGCCATGCAGGAAACCTGGGTTCAGTCCCTGGGTTGGGAAGATCCCCTGGAGAAGGGAATGGCTGCCTACTCCAGTATTCTTGCCTGGATAATCCCATGGACAGAGAAGCCTGGCAGGCTACAGTCTCTGGGGTTGCAAAGAGTCGGCCATGGCTGAGTGACTTTCACTTTCTTTCACTTTAAATTTTTATAAATTGCAAATTATAAATTGCTTTACAGAATATAAGACCCTTAAGGGAACGGATAGAAACATGGAAAAGCAAAGTAGGAAGTAAGGAAATTAAAAAAAAAAAAGATGGGAAAAAAATTATTCTGAAAGCCCATTGTTGTTTACTCAGGAAACATTTTGAGTTACTTTGGGCTGAGCTTAAGTAGCTTTTTTCAGAGAAAGCTTAATTGTGTCATAGTGAAATAGAGTACACCTTTACCTACTTACACAGCACTCTAATAACCCATGGCTTAAATGTAAAAAAATGTTTAAGGATAAATATTAGAAGAAATATAGGATAAAATGAGAGTCATAAAACATGAGTTTGATTTCAGCTTGGAGGCCTTGGGTAAGTCTCAGTTTTGTTACCCATAAAATGGAAATAAGAATAAACACCTCACAAGAGTACTTTGACTAAATTGAATGCCGATATTCTGAAGAACACTTCAGACTATACCAGGAGGTACTCATTTTTGTTCATTTGAGCTTCCTAGCGATTATATCTTCATTTTTTCTACAGTTTACTTAATATGGCAGAAATAGACTTGAAAAAAGGCTAAATATTTGCTCCTAGCAGCTTTGCAAACTGTATAAAGTCCTCACAACATAAAACTAAAAGCTTTCAAAAAATTACAGTGCTTTTCTTTAAAATGGAACTTTAAGAAATTAAAATTACAATCACTGAAATGAAAATCTTAGTGAATGGATTACATAGTAGTAGCAGTCCAAACTCAAGTCTAGTTGAAACAGCTCAGTAACTGGAAGATAGATATAATGAAATTACCCAGAATGTAACTCAAAGATATCAGGAGATTTTTTTTTAATGAAAAAAGGATTAAGAAACATGGAAGTTTTTTTTTTTAAAAAAGGTATAATACAGAGTTGGAGAAAGAAGAGAAGATGTGGAAGAATTCTACAAGGTTAAGCCTGAGCATTTTCCAAATTAATAAAAAACATTTAAAATGCAGATAGAAAAACACAATATACTAAGTGGAATAATAGAAAATGACACCTAAACTATTGTGATAGCACTTCATAATCTGCTGAAAACCAAAAAAAATTTTTTTCATATTTTATATCTAATCACAGACTCAATTTATTTTCCTATAATCAGGAAAGTACAAAATAATGATGTGTTACAATGATGCATTTAATTGTTACTTTTAAAGCTTTTGGAGTTTTTCTTGTGTTTTGTTACCTCTCTCCATCTCTGTATCAGGCCAGTTCATGACTTGCTGGAACTCATACCACAAAGCATTTTTGCCAACTATTTATATTCTTTCCTTACTTAGGTAAAGCAAATCCCACACTTTCTCAGTGGGGTTAAGGTCAAGACTCAGAGGGGAGCCACTCCTTCCTAATTAGTTCCCCAGACTCCTTTTTTTTTCCCTTTTTAAATGGCCACAACAGTTTAGAAAAATGTTTGGAGTCATAATCCTCCTGATAAATGAATCCCTGATCAAGCAGCTGGTTTCCAGAAGGGACTCCTTGCTGTGCTGCAATTAAGTTGAAGCTGAACTCCAGTAGTTCAGGTCAAGCTGAAGTACTTGAGGGGACCATACCTGTCTCTGAGCTCTACTGTATAATATACAAAGCTATGAGACTCCAGCTTCTTCTCTCCAAATCCCTCACCCAAAATATCAATTTTCTTAGTCAATGAGAAAAATACTTATTATTGGGAATGCATGGGAAAGTCCTCTACTGGTGATCTAAGGTAGCAGAAGATCCATTCTTTCAGAGAGTAATGACAATTTAATACCATCCTAGAAATCTTGAAAATAATTTTCTACTTACACATAATGTACTTAATTTCTGAGCTGATGAACAGTCATATGTTAATAGTGGTACCATATTATCTGTCTGAGATTTTGCAGGTCTAAGTCATTTTAAAGAGAAATATTTATTTTTAAAAAAGTTATATCTCAGACTTTAAAAAGTAATGTACAGGAAATTGCAAAAGGCTACATCCTGAATACTGTAAACAATCACACTTAAACACACACAGACACACACACACACACACACACACACACACACACACACCTGAATGCACACAGAACTGTTCACCTGAGCACATGCTCAATGTAGAAACTTCAACCACTTTCATAGATTTATTTTCCCTCTCTGATTCTTCTAGGTTAATAAAAATGTTGCCCACATATGCCATGTGAAAGTACAATCCTTTGTCTTAATTTCTGGGACAAATATTAATAACCTCAGAAATGGAGATGACACCATCCTAATGGTAGACAGCAAAGAAGAACTAAGGAGCTTTTGGATGTAAGTGAAAGAGAAGAGTGAAAAAGCTGGCTTAAAACTCATCATTCAAAACACTAAGATCATGACAAAAGATGGGGAGAAAATGGAAAGAGTAACAGACTTTATTTTCTAGGTCTCCAAAATCACTGAGGATGGTGACTGCAGCTATGAAATTGAAAGAAAATTGCTTCTTGAAATTAAAGCTAGGACAAAGCTAGAAAACATACTAAAAAGCAGAGACATCACTTTGCCAACAAAGGTCCGTATAGTCAAAACTAGGGTTTTTTCAGTAATCGTGTGTGGACGTGAGAGTCGGGCCATAAAGAAAACTGAGCGCTGAAGAATTGATGCTTTTCATCTGTGGTGCTGGAGAAGACTCTTGAGAGTCCCTTGGACAACAAGGAGATCAAGCCAGTCCATCTTAAAGAAAATCAACGCTGAATATTCATTGGAAGGACTGATGCTGAAGCTGACGCTCCAATACTCTGGCCACCTGATGTGAAGAGCCAACTCATTGGAAAAGGCCCCGATGCTGGGAAAGATTGAGGGCATGAGCGGGTGGCAGAGGATGAAATGGCTGGATTGTTTCATCAACTCAATGGGCATGAGTTTGAGCAAACTCCAGGAGAAAGTGAAGGGAGGCGGGAAGGCTGTGCGGCACGCAGTCCATCGGGTTGCAAGAAGTTGGATATGACTGAACGACTGAGCAACTGCCGATAATGTTATATCAACTACGAAACTGATTTGTATTTTTGTCAGGAGACAACTTAACTTCGTTGCTGTCAGTGCCTATAAGAAGAAACAGACCTTTCCATGTGACCACTGTGACGCCTTTACCTTAATTTCAGAAAAAAAAAATTTTCAAATCTTTCCAGAAAAAAAAAAAAACAAAACACCAACTCCGAGACATTTTGGAAGACAATGAGATTCATTGTGGGGAAAAAGATGATGGTCACCCATATTCCCCTAAAGGACAAGAGACAAGCTCATAGAAGAGGTTTGCAAAAAAAGAAAATAGAAAAAGAATTAATAACCAAACTATTATGAGTTTTCTAGAGGTGTTATAACAAATTGCCCCAAGAGAAATGTATTAGTTCACAGTTCTGAGGGTCACAAGCCCAAAATCAAAGTGTCCATGGAGCCATACTCCTTTTGAAGGCTCTAGTGAAGAATCCTTTTTTGCCTCCTCTAGCTTCTGGCGGCTCTAAGCATTCCTTAACTTGTGGCTATCTGATACAGACAAGGAGGGGAAGACCTCTGTATGTCTCTTAGAAGGACTATTGTCATCGAACTGAGAGCTTTTCTAGTTAATCTGGGATGATCTTGTCTTGAGATGCCTAATGTAATTACATCTATAAGGACACCTTTTCACATATGGTTTCACAGGCACATTTCAGAGCTTAGGACATAGACATATGCTTTTAGAGGCCACCATTCAACCCACAACATCTATCAATCAAGCTCCTAGTTAAAATAGTTCTATAAAGTTTTTATTGGAGGCAAGTTCCTCTCCTATGTACATATAAGACTGAATAGATAGCATATAAAATAGAATTCAAGACATAAATCATGGTGAATCAGAAGGCTAAAGCAGTAGGTATAAATGAAACTATGGGCATAATGACTTCAGGTCTTGAAAAGACAAAAGAGGTTAATTCTCTTATGATTACAGAGAGCAAAAGCACAATCCAAGAGTTCATATTTATTTATGATTTAGAAAAAAAGAAAATAAACCCTCTTATAAAATGAGGAATAGAAGGGAACTTTCTTACTCTGAGGCAAAATTACTCTGAAACATTACAATAAACATTAAAAATTTACAGTAAATTTATAATATTATATTAATTTCAGGTATATAGCCTTGTGATTCAGTATTTTCACAGATTCAGTTCAGTTCAGTTGCTCAGTCATGTCCGACTCTTTGCGACCTCGTGAATTGCAGCACGCCAGGCCTCCCTGTCCCTCACCAACTCCCGGAGTTCACTCAGATTCACGTCCATCAAGTCCATGATGCCACCCAGCCATCTCATCCTCTGTCATCCCCTTCTCCTCCTGCCCCCAATCCCTCTCAGCATCAAAGTCTTTTCCAATGAGTCAACTCTTCGCATGAGGTGGCCAAAGTGCTGGAGTTTCAGCTTTAGCATCATTCCTTCCAAAGAAATCCCAGGGTTGATCTCCTTCAGAATGGACTGATTGGATCTCCTTGCAACTCCATTAAGAGTTATTAACAGTTATTACAAGATAAAGGCTGTACTTCCCTGTGCTACGCACAGTGCTAGTTTATTTTATACATAGTACAGTAGTTTTCATCTCTTCATCCCAAGCCCCTATTGCTCCTGCCCCTCTCTGTCTTCCTCTTTGGTAGCCACTAGTTTGCTTCCTATTTGTGTGAGTTTGTTTCTGTCTTGCATGTATTTCATTTGTATTATCTGTTTGATTCCATGTATAAGCGATACCATATAGTATTTGTCTTTTTCTGACTTATTTCACTAAGCATAATATTCTCTAGTCCATCTACAATGCTGCAAGTGGCAGGATTTTATTCTTTTAATGGCTGAATAATATTCCACTGTGTAGATCTTCTTTATTCGTTCATCAGTTGATGGGCACTTGGTTGCTTCCATGTCTTGCCTGTTATAAAGAATGCCACCATGAACACTAGGCTGTAGGTATCTTCTCAAATTAGTGCGGTGTTGTTTTTTTTTCTGGATATGTACTCAGGAGTGGCATTACTAGATCACATGGTAGTTCTATTTTCAACTTTATGAGGAAGCGCCATACCATTTTCCATGATGACTTTTCCAATTTACATTCCTCAGTCAGTCAGTTCAGTCATTCAGCGTCCAACTGTTTGTGACCCCATGAACTGCAGTATGCCAGGCTTCCCTGTCCATCACCAACTCCTGGAGCTTGCTCAAACCCATGTCCTACCAACATTCCTATCAAGAGTATATTTGCGTTCCTTTTTCTCCATATCTTTTCCAGTATTTTTTAATTGTAGATGTTTGACGATAGCCATTCTGATAGGCAGAGAAGGCAATGGCAACCCATTCCAGTACTCTTGCCTGGAAAGTCTCATTGATGGAGGAGCTTGGTAGGCTGCAGTCCATGGGGTTGCAGAGAGTCAGACATGACTCAGTGACTTCACTTTCACTTTTCACTTTCATGCATTGGAGAAGGAAATGGCAACCCACTTCAGTACTCTTGCCTGGAGAATCCCAGGGACAGGAGAGCCTGGTGGGCTGCCGTCTATGGGGTTGCACAGAGTCAAACACGACTGAAGTGACTTAGCAGCAGCAGCAGCATTCTGACAGGTGTGAGGTGACATCTCACTGTTTTTTCGATTTCTCTGATAATTACATTATTGAGCAGCTTTTAATGTGCTCATTAGTCATCCATATGCCTTCTTTGCAAAATGTCTATTCAGGTCTTCCACCCATTTTTGATTGATTCTTTTTTTTGATGTTGGGTTGTATGAGCTGTTTATATATTTTGGACATTAACCCCTAATAGGTCATATCCTTTGCTAAATTTTTTGCCATTCTATGTGTTGTCTTTTCATTTTGTCATTGATTTCTTTTGCTGTGCCAGAGCTTTTAATTACGTTACATTTGTTATTTTTGTTATTTCTTTTGCCTCAAGGACAGATCCAGAAAAATATTGTTATGATTTAATGTCAAAGAATGTTTTGTCTATGTTCCTCTTAAAGGAGTTTACAGTTTCAAGTCTTAAATTTAGGTCTTTAACCCACTTTAAGTTTATTCTATCTATATTTTGAGTTTATTTTGAGTATATGATGTGAGAAAATGTTCTAATCTCATTGTTTTGCATGAAGCAGTCTGATTTTTTCCAGTATCACTTGTTGAAGAGACTGCCTTTTCTCCACTGTATATTCTTGCCTCCTTTGTCTTAACTGACTATAGATGTGTGGGTTTATTTCTGGGCTCTCTATTCTGTCCCACTGGTCTTGCTGTTGTTCAGTTACTAATTTGTGTCTGACTCTTTGTGACCCCATGAGTCTATGTGTCTCTATTTTGTGCCAGTACCATGCTGTATTGATTACTGTAACTATGTAGTATAGTCTGAGGTCTGGGAGCACAATATCTCCAGCTTTATTCTTTTTTCTCAAGATTGCTTGGGCAGTTAGTGGTCTTTTGTGTTTTATGGTGTTCAAAGTATAGGTCTTTCACATCTTTGATTAAATTTATTCCTAGATATTTTATTCTTTTAGATGTGATTTTAAATGGAATTTTTTTTTTTTACTTTCTATTTCTGATAGTGTGTAGAATAGCAACAGATTTCTGTATATTCCTGTATAATTCTGCCTCCTGCAACTTTGCTGAATTCACTTCTAGTAGTTTTGGGGTGGAGACTTTGAGAGTCCCAATGCAAAGTATTTGCGCCAGCTTTGGTGGCATAATTAGTGACAGTTTTACTTCTCGTCCAATTTGGATGGCTTTTTTCTTTTCTGATTACTGTGGCTAGGGCTTCCAAAAGTGTGTTAACATAGAAGTGGTAGAAGTGGGCATCCTTGTCCTTTCTCCTAAATTTAGAGGAAAGAATTTCAGCTTTTCATCATTGAATATGACATTACTTTGGGTTTCTCACCAGTGGCCATTTTTATGTTGAGATATGTTCCCTTGATACCCACTTTGATTAACATTTTTATCACTTTGTATATTTATAAATATTAAAAAGAAAATACAAAATTGTCTTTGCAGATGACATGACCAACTACATAGAAAAGCAAAGTAAATCTTCTAGTAAATTCATAATACTAACAAAGTTCATTAAGGTTGCTGGTTACAATATTAACACACACACACACACAATAATGGTATTTCTAAGCCAACTAAATCAACTAGAAATTATAAAGAAAAAATCCATTCACAAAGAAATATGAAAACTATGAGGTAATGAGACATGGAAAATGTTCAAAAATTTTGTTGAGAAAATTGTAACACATCATTGAAGAAATAAATGAAGATATATACATATACTATATTCAGAGGTGAAAGGCAATATTTTTAAAGTTATTGCTGTAAAATAGCCCCAAGTCTACATAAACACTGTGCCGTGCTATGCCTGGTCACTCAGTCATGTCCAACTCTTTGCAGCTCCAGGGACTGTAAGCCCCCAAATACTTTTCAGTTAAATTTGAAACAAGTATTAATATGGTACTTGACAAGATAATCCTGAATTTCCAAGTAATTTTGAAAAAGATGAACAAGGCATGCAGACATTGTAGAGGTAAAGACACTACTAGAATAGAATGGAGAATCCAGAAACAGACTTATACATGCATGGAAATACAGTGCTTCACATCAGAGAAGGAAGGATGAACTATTGGGTAAATCATGCTTGGACTACTGGATATTCATTTGAAAAAATATTTACATCCTACACTATAAATAAAAATAAGCTAGGGACTTCCCTGGTAGTCCAGTAGTCTTCCAATGCAGAGGACATGGGTTCAATCCCTGGTTATGGAGCTAAGATTTCACATGCCACAGAGCAACTAAGCCCCCACATCACGACTACTGAACCTACATGCTCCGGAGCCCAAGTGCCATTGTTAGAGAATCCATGCACCACAGTGAAAGATCCCTCATGACACAACCAAGATTCAACACAGTCAAGCACTTAGCAGCAAGTAAATATTCCAAATAATATATAGTTGGGAAAATCAAAAGTTCCTATTGTTTTAGATAAAAATATACAACATACAACTTGGGGTAGGAAAAGAGTTGTTAAGGAATAAAAACAAAACTATAAAAAATATATAATGATCTCCTTAACATTAAAAAAAACAACTTTAGTTTAAAAAGAAAAAACACTATAAACAAAGTTAAAGGCAAGCTATGAGAATAAACATACACCACTTATATAACTGATACAATTCAAAACATGACTTTAGCTTAAAATGAGTCTCTAGCCCTAGTGCTCCTAGGCACAGGGAAAAAACAAAAATTAATCATCCATGGAAGAAGGCACCCTTATCCTATGCTACAAAGCATCACCACAACTAATTTTCCATGAAGAAATGAGCAGTTCACAAAGATAATTAGGACAGAAACAAATAGGGCACTGTGAATGACAATCACCAGAAATAATAGACAGACCTAAGATAACTAACAGAATGGAATTATTAATACAAATTGCAAAAAAAACATGCTCAGTATGTTTAAAGACATAAAAGGTAAGTCTGAAAACTGGAATATTTTTGCAGGTAAAAGGAATTTATTAAAAATAACAAAGCAGACATTCAGAAATCCAGTAATATTTCTTAAATGAAATTTAAAATAATTGAGATTAAAAACACAACAAACACATTCGACGCAAATCAAAAAAGAATTTGTGAATAAGATAGTCCAGATGATAGTATCCAGAATTCAGGACAGAAAGAAAAAAAGGTGAAAAGTATAAACTATTGAGAAACATAGGATAAAATGAAATGATGTATCAACCATCCAGCTTGAACTCCAGAACACAATGAAATAGAGCACAGGGCAGGTGTAATATTTTTATTGATAAGGGATGATGTTTTCCAAAAATTTATGACAGACATTCATCCACAGCTTCAAGAATTGCAATGAACCTCAGACAAGTTAAACAGAAACAAATCCATATCCATATACACCCTGTGGATATGCAGTTCAAAGACAAAGAAAGTGTCTTTTTTTTAGGTTTTACAGAATACTGAGCAGAGTTATCTGTGCTGTAGAGTAGGCTCTTGGTGGTAGTCTATTTTACATATGGCAGTGTGTACATGCCAATCCCAAATTCTCAGTCATGAAAACAGTGTGATGAAAACTGTGTTAAAATGAGGTTATCATTAAAAGAGTGGCGTATGGACTTTTGACTTCTCAACAACCACAGAAGTCAAAAGACTGACAAATGGGTTCTTGAATGTTCTACGAGAAAAAAACTTATGCTAGAATTCTATACACAGAAATAATATTGTACTGTGCAAAGAGATAAATTAGGCCAACAAAAGTGATTTACCACCATTAGACTCTAAAGAAAATTTTAAAAGATGCACATGAGGTAGGAAAAATTCTTTCATAAGGAACTAAAATACACAATAATAGCAAATAAATCTGGGAGAGAAAGGAATAAATGGAGCAAAATGGTCTAAAGTCACGATGAAGTAGGGTTTATCCAAGGAATGTAAGGATAGTTTGACACTATAAAATTAAATACAATATATTACATTTAAAGATTAAAGAATAAAAATTATGACCACTCAGTAGATAAATAAAAAGTTATAATTCAATATAATTCAATTTAACATTCTTTCATGATTAAAAAAAAATTATTTCAACAAATAGGAAATAGAAAGGAACTCCCTTATTTTGATAAAGAAATTTGGCTCCGATGGTAAAAAATCCATCTGTAACATGGAAGACCTAGGTTTGATCCCTGGGTTAGGAAGATACCCTGGAGAAGGGAAAGGTTATCCACTCCAGTATTCTTGCCTGGAGAATTCCATAGGCAGAGGAGCCTGGCGGGCTACAGTCCATGAGGCTGCAAAGGGTCAGACGTTACTGAGCAACTTTGACCACCAGCAGCTGTAGTAAACACTACACTTTGTGTTAAATAATTCAAAGCTTCCATTTGAGCCTACAAAGAGGAGTCCCACTGTCACTGATATTACTTACTGATGTACTGGCCATCCTAGTTGGCACCATAACTTAAGGAGAGGCAATTATAATGATCAGCCATTAAGAAACAACAGTCATTATCTGGCATTGATATGACTGTGTACAGTCGAAAATCCAAAAGAATCAGATAAGTTGTTAGTTCCCAGAGTCCATCTATATTCCCTCTTGTTTGGTTTCCTTCACTCCAAAGCCCGCAACCAAGAACCTCTTTTGTATCAAATCTCTTGCTTCATATTTCTTGCTTTAGGAAGAGCCCTTGTAAGTGTTCACCTGATTAGGTCAGACCAACCCAGGACAATATATTCTTTAAGTCACCTGTCTATTCTTTAATAGAAAAGATAATCTATTCTTTAAATCAGTCTATTCTTTAAGGAGAAGACTCTTGAGAGTCCCTTGGACTGCAACGATATCCAACCAGTCCATCCTAAAGGAAATCAGTCCTGAATATTCATTGGAAGGACTGATGCTGAAGCTGAAACTCCAATACTTTGGCCACCTGATGTGAAAGAAAGTGAAGTCACTCAGTCGTGTCCGACTCTTTCTGACCCTGTGGACTGTAGCCTACCAAGCTCCTCTGTCCGTCCATGGGATTCTCCAAGCAAGAATACTGGAGTGGGCTGCCAGATGTGAAGAACTGACTCATTGGAAAAGACCCTCATGATGGGAAAGATTGAAGGCAGGAGGAGAAAGGGACAGCAGAGGATGAGATGGTTGGATGGCATCACTGACTCAATGGACATGATTTTGACTAAACTCTGGGAGCTGGCAATGGACAGGGAGGCCTGGTGTGCTGCAGTCCATGGGGTCGCAAAGAGTCAGACACGACTGAGTGACTTAACTGAACTGAAGTCACCTGTGCCACATAATCTAACCAGGCATGGGGTCGACTATCCCATCACAGTCACACACAAGCTGCATCCATCAAGTGGTAGATATCTTGAGGAACATCCTAGAATTCTGCCTACCATACCAACTAACTCTCCTCAATTATTTAGAGCTAAGCCAGAGTATTGAATTTTCTGCTTCTTAGTTATCTATTTGAGCTCATTTGGAAAATTCTTCAAGAGATGGGAATACCAGACCACCTGACTGGTCTCTTGAGAAATCTATATGCAGGTCAGAAAGCAACAGTTAGAAATGGACATGGAACAACAGACTGGTTTCAAATAGGAAAAGGAGTATGTCAAGGCTGTATATTGTCACCCTGCTCATTTAGCTTATATGCAGAGTACATCATGAGAAACGCTGAACTGGAAGAAACACAAGCTGGAATATCAATAACCTCAGATATGCAGATGACACCACCCTTATGGCAGAAAGTGAAGAGGAACTAAAAAGCCTCTTGATGAAAGTGAAAGAGGAGAGTGAAAAAGTTGGCTTAAAGCTCAATATTCAGAAAACAAAGATCATGGCATCCAGTCCCATCACTTTATGGGAAATGGATGGGAAGACAGTAGAAACAGTGTCAGACTATATTTTGGGGGACTCCAAAATCACTGCAGATGGTGACCGCAGCCATGAAATTAAAATATGCTTACTTCTTGGAAGAAAGGTTATGACCAACCTATATAGCATATTCAAAAGCAGAGACATTACTTTGCTGACTAAGGTCCATCTATTCAAGGCTATGGTTTTTCCTGTGGTCATGTATGGATGTGAGAGTTGGACTGTGACGAAGGCTGAGTACTGAAGAATTGATGCTTTTGAACTGTGGTGTTGGAGAAGACTCTTGAGAGTCCCTTGGACTGCATGGAGATCCAACCAATCCATTCTGAAGGAGATCAGCCCTGGGATTTCTTTGGAAAGAATGATGCTCATGCTGAAACTCCAGTACTTTGGCCACTTCATGTGAAGAGTTGACTCACTGGAAAAGACTTTGATGCTGGGAGGATTTGGGGGCAGGAGGATAAGGGGACAGCAGAGGATGAGATGGCTAGATGGCATCACGGTGTCGATGGACCTGAGTCTGAGTGAACTCCGGAAGTTGGTGATAGACAGGGAGGCCTGGCGTGCTGCGATTCATGGGGTCGCAAAGAGTCGGTCACAACTGAGCGACTGAACTGAACTGAACTGAGCTCATTTTATGGACTAGACTCTTTGTGAGGTGTTGCACAGTAACTTATGTAATTTCTTAACAACTCTGTGAAGTAGGCATTATTATAATCCCCATTTTATAGATGAAAATACTGAATTATAGGTGCATGATATAATTTTCCTGGGATTTTTCAGTCACTAAGTTTTGTCAGACCCTTTGCAACTCCATGGACTGCAGCATGCCCATCTTCTCTGTCCTCTACTATCTCCCAGAGTTTGCTCAAATTCAGGTTCATTGGGTCAGTGATGCTATCTAATCACCTCATCCTCTACACCCTAGTCCCCTTTTGCTTTCAATCTTTCCCAGTATCAAGGTCTTTTCCAATGAGTCGTCTAGGGTTGTGCAGGCATGCAAAGTTGCTTCAGTTGTGTCCGACTCTTTGCAACCCTCTGGACCAAAGCCCACCAGGGTCCTCTGTCCATGGGATTCTCCAGGCAAGAACACTAGAATGGGTTGCCATTTCTTCCTCCAGGGGATCTTCCAGACCCAGGGATGGAATCCCTGTCTCGTCTCCTGCATTGGAAGGTAGATGCTTTTAGCTGAAAGAATTATACTCAGTATTATATAATAACTTATAAGGGGATAGAATCTGGGAAAGTGTATATACATAGTTTCACATGTTACTGTACTGTACACCTGAAACTAAAATTTTAAAATTTTTGAAAAGTTAAAAAGAAATCATTCTTCTCCTCTAGCTGCCCATGCAAACTGGAGTTATTGGTTTGCTCGTATAACAAGCATTTGTTTTTCTTTCTATTTTTTCCATTGTCAAAAGTTCTTTTTCACACATTTATCCTTGAGTTCGTAGATTTTCCAGCACATCTTTCCTGCTATTACATTTGAATAACTGTAGCTAAGTGGTAAAGAGTCTGCCTGCAGTGCAGGACACGCAGGTTCAATCCCTGGGTCAGGAAGATCCCCAAGAAGGAAATGGCAACCCACTCCTGTATTCCTGCTTCAGTTCAGTTCAGTTCAGTCACTCAGTTGTGTCCAGTTCTTTGCAGCTCCATGGACTGCAGCACGGCCGCCTTCCCTGTCCACCACCAACTCCTTGAGTTTTTTCAAACACATATCCATCAAGTTGGTAATGCCATCCAACCATCTCATCAGGCAGAGGATAAATCCCCTTCTCTTCCTGCCATCAGCGTCTTTTCCAAAGAGTCAGTTCTTCACATCAGGCAGCCAAAGCATTGGAGTTTCAGCTTCAGCATCAGTCTTTCCAATGAATATTCAGGACTGATTTCCTTTAGGATTGATGTTTTTGATCTCCTTGCAGTCCAAGGGACTCTCAAGAGTCTTCTCTAACACCACAATTCAAAAGTCTGGAACATCCCATAGACAGAGGAGCCTGGTGGGCTAGAGTACATGGGGTCACAAAGAGTCAGACACAATTTAGTGACTAAATAACAACAATAATTTTTTCTAACACAGCCTTCCAAACCACAAAGACAAAATGTAATCACTTTTAACAGCAAATTTATATTTACATTTTAAAATAAAAATCTTAAGATATAGAATATAAAATTTTTAACTTTTAGTTTAATTTTGGTACCCCACTAAATTCATTTTACAACACACTAATGAGCTGTGACCCACTATTCCAATTACTATCGCAGCAGAACAAATTACCACATACTAGGGATATAAAACAATCACCATTTTATTATGTTCGGGGATTCTGTTTATCAGGAACTTGGACAGGGCACAGCAGGAGTGGCTTGTCTGTGTTTTGCAATAGCTGGAGCTACAGCTGGGAAGACTCAAATGACTGGGAGTGACACAAACGCCTTGAGTCTGGAGTAATCTGAAGCATTCTTCACTCAGTGTCTGGATCTTGTGCTAGGACAACTTGAAGACTTGGCTCGGGTGAGACTGTCAACAGAAACATCTCCATGTGGCTTGGGCTTCCCACAGGACATGGCTGTGTTCTGAGTGGGAGTACCCTAAAAAGCTGTGACTAGAAGCATGCATTCCCAAGTCCTAGGCAGAAGCTGCAAAATATTTTCTGATGGAGCCTCAGTAGTCATGTGATGACACTTCTGCATTATCTTGCTTACTGCAATTCACCAAGGCTAGCTCCATCTACCAGTGGGAGAGTGGTAAAGGACATTGCAGAAGGGTACCCAATGTCTCCCAAGACATTGTTGTAGCCCTCTTTTTGAAGATATGATTTGCAATAGCCCCAGACTGAAAATAAACTGTCTACTGAATAAGAAAAGATACATTTATACACTATCTGTTTTGTGTTGAATTCAGTTCAGTTCAGTTCAGTTCAGTCATTCCGTCATGTCCGACTCTTTGCCACCCCATGGACTGCAGCACACCAGGCCTCCCTGTCCATCACCAACTCCCGGAGCTTACCCAAACTCATGTCCACTGAGTCAGTGATGCCATCCAACCATCTCATCCTCTGTCGTCCCCTTCTCCTCCCACCTTCAATCTTTCCCAGCATGAGGGTCTTTTCAAACAAATCAGTTCTTCGCATCAGGTGGCCAAAAAAAAAAAAGAAGATATATTATGCACAATCTGTTTTGTGTTGAATTGTCCCCCTCCAAAAAGATATGTGGAAATCCTATCCCTCAGCATTTATGAATGTGATCTGACTTGGAAATAGCCTTTACAGTTGCAACTGAGTTAAGAACATTTTCATGAGCTTTGAATTTAGTAAAATCAACATCCTTATTAGAAGAGGAAGGAAACACAGAGAGGAATACCTTGTGAAAACACAGGGAGAAGAAGGCCATGAGAAGAAGAGGCAGCGAGTACAGTGATGCTGCCACAAGCCAAGGAACGCCTAGAGCCACCAAGAGAGGAAAGAGACAGGAAAGACTCTCCTTTGGAGCCTTTAGTGGACGCATGGCCCTGGAGACACCTTGCTTTTGGACTTCTCAATTTCAGAACCATGAGAGAATACACTTCTGTGGTCTTAAGCCACTCAGTCTGTGAAACTTTGTCCTTGCACCCCTGGGAAGCAAATACACAATGCTTCCATTTTTTATATTATACACACCAGGCTACATTTTATGTTTTTCATTGATAAGTGCTCGTACTTAATCATATTTGAATGTAAAAGCTGCTTTACTTCTACCTAGGATTTCCTTCACCTGAAGACAAAAATTGTTGTCAGTTCACTTCCTGAATACTTTTTCCCGACAAACACTGGATCTTCCTGTCCATATCTAGTTCTTTTCTCCAGTGATCTCTATGGGCTTTAAATGGTTTTCTCTTGGCATTTTTAATCTTCCCACTCTAACTGTGATTAGTCATATCTGCATGGTCGCAAGTAACAAAATCAAGCTCTATTCCTGTCCCACTCTGGAGAAAACTGCATATTCATCACGTTTTATAGCACTTCAACTGGACCAGTTCCACAGTTCTCTTCCCCAAAGGGCTATTATCTGCAATCCAATTTCTGACACCAATGTTCTCATTAAAACTCTTTCAATTGAGATATAGTTGGCATATAACATCCTATTAGTTTCAGGTACACCACATAGTGACTCAATACTGTATATATTATGAAATGATCACCCAGGTAAGTCTAGCTTACTTCCAGCATCATAAATTTTTTTTCTTGCGATGAGAAGCCTTAGACCTACTCTCTTCAGTTCAGTTCAGTTGCTCAGTCGTGTCCAACTCTTTGCAACCCCATGGACTGCAGCACGCCAGGCTTTCCTGTCCTTCACCAACTCCTGGAGCTTGCTCAGACTCACGTCCATCGAGTCGGTGATGCCACCCAACCACCTCATCCTCTGTTGTCCCCTTCTTCTCCTGCTTTCAATCTTTCCCAGCATCAGGGTCTTTTCCATTGAGTCATTTTTTTGCATCAGGTGACCAAAGTATTGGAGCTCCAGCTTCAGCACCAGTCCTTCCAATTAATATTCAGGGCTCATTTCCTTTAAGATTGACTGGTTTGATCTCCTTGCAGTTCAAGGGACTCTCGTGAGTCTTCTCCAATACCACAGTTCAGAAGTATCGATTCTTTAGCACTCAGTTTTCTTTATGGTCAAACTCTCACATCCACACATGACTACTGGGAAAACCATAGCTATGACTAGACGGACCTTTGTCAGCAAAGTAATATCTCTGCTTTTTAATATGCTGGCTAGGTTGGTCGTAGCTTTTCTTCTAAGGAGCAAGCATTTTTTCAGTTCATGACTGCAGTCACCATCTACAGTGATCTTAGCAATTTTTAAGTAAACAATATAATATTACTAACTATAGTCACCATACTGTGTATTACATCTCTAGGATTTATTGAGTTAATAACTGGAAATTTGTTTCTCTGGACCCCTTTCACTCATTTCATCTACCCACTTGGTCAACTTTGACAACCGCCAATCTGTATCTCTCCTTCATGGATCATCAACTTTGTTATGGCAAAGGAGCTTCCATAATTCAATGAAACTATGAGCATTGCTGTGCAGGGCCACCCAAGATGGACGGGTCACAGTGGAGAGTTCTGACAAAACGTGGTCCAGTGGAGGAGGGAATGGCAAACTACTCCAGTATTACTGCTGTAAGAACACCATGAACAGTATGAAAAGGCAAAAATATACGACACCAAAAGATGAGTCCCCCAGGTCATAGGTGTCCAGTATGTTACTGGAGAAGAGCAGAGGGCAATTACTAATACCTCCAGAAAAAGTTAAGCAGCTGGGCCAAAGCACTCATGAATTTGAGCAAATTCCAGGAGATAGTGAAAGACAGGGAAGCTTGACTTGCTGTAGTTCGTGGAGTCACAAAAAATCAGACACGACTTAGCGACAGAACAACAAAAACAACAATCTGTACCTTTGGGCTCTATTCTTTTTTATTTATTCATTTTTTTTAAGATTCCACATATAAGTGATATCTTTCAGTCTTTACTCACTCTCTCTGACTTATTTCATTTATCATAAAGCTTTCAATTTCCATTCATGTTGTCAGAAGTGGCAAAATTTCCTTTTTGTATGGCTGAATAATATTCCATTATGTATGCATATATATACATATATACATGGATATGTATATATACACACACAGATATATCCATCTCACATCTTTCTTATCCATTCATCCCCTGGACTAGACACAGGTGGTTTCCATGTCTTGTTATGTTAAACAATGCTGCAGTGAACACGGGGATGTACATATCTGTACATTGCTTTCTTTGAATAAATTCTCAGAAGTAGAAAACTCTTTTGGTTAAATTAGTAGATGGTAACTTGAACTAGGCTTAGTCATTGTTATTACTGGGATGCAGGAGTATCCTATATAACCAAAGGACAAGTATGGAGTTAAGTTCCACAGGAGGACTTTTAAGCAAGACCTAGAAATCCGTGAGGAGGAGAGAGAGAGAGACTCTATCTCTTGTAGTTATTTTTCTCTGGGCATATACTTTATTCCACTCCATTTAGCCTGGTATTCTCTGCTTTCTTGCCCCATCCTGGAAGATCGCCATGAGTCAGGCTTCAGGCTCGCCTGACTGTAATTCTAATTATACACAGAGATGTCTCTGAATCCCAATTCAAAATCACTGAGAGCATCTGACTGCTTTGGTACAGTTCAGGGGTCCATTCCAGGTCAACCAACAGGAGCTGGAAGGCAAGGCTGCAGACAGGGTCCTTGGAGGGAAGAACATTCATCTGAGAAAGGGTGAGGGGAAGATGGCTGGAAGTGTGTAGTTTATGGGAAACAGCGGGTTTCCCCTAGACCTTCTTGCTCTTCAACTGTTAAGCTTCAGCCTTCTTTCTACCCAGGCCACTCTTCTAACCGCTTTCTTCTAGGCAGCCTCTAGCTACCCTGGCTTCCTTTTCCTTCTTTCAAATTTCCCTTAGAACTTTAGACTTCTCCTCCTTTCTCCTACATGCTCTCTTTGCCAGCCTACATCTGCATATTGGGGTTGAGTGTGGGGCAAGCAGGGGGTTTAGAAATGAGTGCCTCATACTAATCATTGTACTGTCCCTAAAAGATAGTCATATACCTGAAACTAATTCTGATGAACAAAATTCCTCCATCCTTATTCATCCATTTATTTATCAACATTTATCTTCTTCCTCCAAACGACTTGAAGCAGCTCTGCTCGTCTCTACATCTTCCCCGTCATCCTTTCTGGGCCTTTTCTTCTACTATTAACTGCATGCAGGGCTTAGCCCTGAACGTTTAGACTGAGTCCTAGAGCCTATAGGAATTATGGATTCCACTGACATAATCCCCAGTTCTGAACAACTGAATCATCTCAGAATTGAATCCTCAGTTCTGAATCATTTCCTGTTCTGCCTCTGAACTTGTTCTGCCTCTGAATTTCCACTATATACACACATAAAGGAATATTACTCAGCCATTAAAAAGGAGAGCTTGCCAGTTGTGACAACATGGAAGGACCTAGAGGGCCTTATGCTAAATGAAACAAGTCAGACAGAGTGAGCAAAGACTGGATGACACCGCTTCTGGTGGAGTGGAAGTGAGTGTTGCTCGGTCGTGTCCGACTCTTTGCAACCCCATGGGCTATATGGTCCATGCAACTCTCCAGGCCAGAATACTGGAGTGGGTAGCCTTTCTCTTCTCCAGGGGAATCTTCCTAACCCAGGAGTCGAACCCAGGTCTCCCACACTGCAGGTGGATTCTTTACCAGCTGAGCCACAAGGGAAGCCCAATATCACTTATAGGTGGAATCTTAAAAACAAAAAACAAAAAAAACAGATCTCATAGATACAGATTAGTAGTTGCCAAAGCTGGCTGCCATATTATTCACATTTAGGGAAGATACACATGAAGCCATCAAGTGTCTTGGATTGGGTTCCCTGGAAATAGATTTTGAACCAGAGAACTGCACGCAGGTATCTTGGCAGGCATTCTGGTGGAATGCTTCTATAAGAAACTCTGGATCCGGTGGAGGGAGAAGCTGACCCTGAACGCAGCTCCTACTGAGGCTTCAGCCCACCCTACAAAGTGTTCTTCAGAGTTTTCTCAAGTTGAAACAAGGGAGTCAAGTCTTAGCATCAAATATTTCTGAATCAGTCAATCAGGTACTTACTCTAGAGCAATAATTCCCTCATTTATATAAAAAGGATCAAGGGACCTGGTTATAAAAATGAAATAATCTACAGTTGGGAGGTGCTTCATAGTATGGATTCACAAGCCCCAATTTAAAAGAATTAGGTATATCTCTATGTACAAATGTGGAAAGCTCCTTAGATAACATTACAATGTGAAAAAAAAGCATATGGTATAGTGATGTAGTATGATTCCAATTATATTTGAAATATATCACACGAAACAAAATTATGTGTGAAAATGCATTTGTGGTTGGGAAAAGTAATATAAGTAATTATCACTGGGAGGGTTCTAGGATTGAGGGAAGCAAAATAGAATAGGGGCTTCCCTGGTAGCTCAGCTGGTAAAGAATCCACCTGCAATGAAGGAGACCCAGTTAGATCGCTGAGTTGGGAAGATCCTCTTGAGGACAGCATGCCAACCCACTCCAGTATTCTTGCCTGGAGAATCTCTATGGACAGAGGAGCCTGGCAGGCTACAGTCCATGGGGTCACAAAGAGTCGGAAACCACTCAGCGACCAAGCACGGCACACAAGATAGAGGAGAAAAGAAAGTAAATTCTTTTACTTTATCCATTCCATATATTTTAAATTGCCACATATCCCATATGTAAAATAAAAAGAAAAAGACCATGAAGTGGACTAAGATGTGAGCAGGCTACATGTGAGCTCCTACATTCCAAACTCTGAAATTCCATGATTTTAAGGCCACATCTCTATTTGTATTTCATCTCCCTCCCTCGGACAGCCACCTATACACCAAAATGTTGCTAGTTCTAGTAAGAGAGAGAGTTGACTTTAACAGCAGAAGTGACTGGAGAAGATAAGAAAACAGAAATAGAAATATTCTCGAGAGTGATTACCTCTCAAATTTAAACATATTAGCTAAGGAAACCTTAAGAACCATTCAACTACTGTGTCCTCTATACTTAACTCTCATTGTGATTCAGTGAATACAGCAGCAGAAAGAGGCATTAAAACTGAAACAGCATCAAAGACATATTAGCTCATCCACACAGGTCTTTGAGAAAGGACTTTGACTTTTAACATAGAAAGAAAAATTAACCCCACAAAATGTGATTGCTATCTTGGTAATTAAATTTTTACATACATTATTAACTATAATAAAGCATTCTTGATTTCCACCATTTCAAAGATAAGCTGTTGAAACTCAAGTTAACAAAACCGCTTTACATCATCTGTTAAAGTACTCTAAAAGTAAAATCTTTTGAAGAAAGATTCTATGAACGCAGCAAATAACATTTATATTCTATAAATGCTAAAGCCCACTAATGGGGGCTTCCTCTGTGGTTAAGCAGTGAAGAACCCGCCTGTCAACGCAGAAGACGCAGACTGGATCCCCGGGTCAGGAAGATCCCCAGGAAGGGGAAATGGCAACCCACTCTAGTATTCTTGCCTGGAGAATCCCATGGACAGAGGAGCCTGGTGGGCTACAGTCCTGGGAGGTTGCAGAGTCAGACGCGATTGAGAGACTAATCAACAAACCCCTCTAACATGTACACATGCACTGCTGAAACTCATCTCTAACTACTTTGATAATGCACGGAACATTGTAATACTCTACAGAAATTTAGACAAAGAAGGATGACTGTCTCCTCTCTTTCTGCCAGAATGAGAATGTTTAGGGGTGAAGCCTCCTTAGAGTGAAGAAAAGAATCAGACCCAATTAAAACTGCAAAGGCAACTTTGAAAGGACGAATGCCATTAGCTCAAACTGGAATGTGGCCAAATCCAGGGTAATGCTTCAACTCTTACAAAAAGTGCCAGGGGGATATTTAACAACCACAGGTGGCCAAATGCTTTCTCCTAAGTCTCATCAGAAAAGTCATTTATAGCAATAATATTCACTAAGGTAAAGTAACATTACTTGACAAACTGCATATTCAATTACTGTGTTTAAATACTGATATCGGTCAGGTATCAATCGAGACTACTTCTCTATAGGACAATAAACAGAGAAATGAAATGCTTCTGTCATTAAGTTTAGAACATAGCAAACAATTGTTATTTAAATCTAGCTTTGGGCTTTCCTTAAGTGAAACACCAGTCATCATTTTGTCCAATAAAGTGAGCCTTGAAATATGTGTGTTTTTTCACTTTCTTTCTAGGTTTTAGAAATCTTTAGGAAATCTTAACCAAGATCTTATTCCCCACTATACTGTCTCACTATATGCTTATTTTACATACGTATTTATATTTCCCATTATCTCCATGAGAATGAGCTTGACTAGTGCATTCACATTATTTGTTGTACTTTCTTATTTTTCTTAATTTATTTTTCTGTTTTTAATTGGAGGATAATTGCTTTAATGTTTTTTTTTTTAATCTCTGTGACTTATTTCTTTCAAAATCTGTCACTCTCTCTCTTCTTGAGCTGTAAGAGAAACATTTTGTGAACTGTGATTAAAGGAGATGGAAAATGTGGGCCTGTTAGTGACATAACACATCCATTCTTGAATCCTGCAAAGGATATTATGTGAGCAAATGCACACAGTGAAACCTAAAAAAGGTTCAAAATGCTGAATGCTTGAGAACTCTGCTTTTACCTGCTGTGATTTAAAAGGCTAGAGGCCTCATTTTGAGCCACTAAAATTCAAAGTGACAGAAACCTACAAATTTTTATTGCTGTGCATTTAATAAAATTTACATTTACAAGCTGTCAGTTTGAAATGTTGAATAACTGGTACTTTAGCATTGAGACGAGCAGATTTGGTTGTATTGGGGGTTCATTACTACCTACTTACACGTTCCTTAAATACTCAGAATAATCCTTCAATCTATGACTTTTGATATCTCTTAATACAACACTGCACAAAAACACCATTGAGTGTGCAGTAAGGTCAACAAAAGGAATTTATTGTGCTCCCATAAAGCAAGGCGTAATTAAGAGCCCCCTTTCTGCTTGTTTTAATGTGCTAATACGAGAACATTAGGACCAAGGAACAGGCAGTTGCTAGGTGTCTGCAGCAGCTGCCTAGGTTTTTGGTAATTTACTTACTCAATTATGTCGACTCTCTTAAATCCACAAGGCTGGTGGGTGGTAAGGGAGAGGGATAATAAAAAAACATAGAGTAGGAAACGCCTTTAATGCATGTTTTATGTGCATCTTGGGTAACATTTTTTTGTTTGTTTGCTTTTGAGAACAAGAATTAAAGATTGTAACTTTAGGAAATTCAGCATTGGAATAAAGGTGCATGGGTTTAAGACAACCTCTAAAAATTATGAGATGCCTAATAATCCTATGATTATGTGGTCTGTTCTGAAAAAAAGAATACGAAACCAAATGTTTGACTCAGTATTACAAAAACAGATTAACTAATGGCTTCCAGGGGGGAAATATGAGAAAGGCCATTCATAAAGTTCCTTAATAGTAATAAATTATATATGCTTCCTTATTCTCCACGTAAATGGAAAGACAAAGGGTAATCAGAGAGAGAGGACATTTTAATGAAATCTCTTCAAAGTGTTTGTATCAATATGAATCCAATATTCTTTTCAAATGAACACCAGAAAAGTGTTCATTACATTCATAAAATATCTCATTTTTCTTAATATTTTCTTAATATGTAAATGCCAACCACAAAGTCTTAATTTTTGGAATGCATTTGTTTTGTAGGCAAGTCAAAATACAAACTAGGAGAAAAAAGGCCCAATATGGAAAATTCATCATTAGTCAAATATGAAAAATTAACTTATTGAACAAAATGCAAATTACTGACTTAACCTTGAAAATTAAATTACCTCATTTTAAATTTCATTTACATTATCTCTATAATTGCAGCATTCATATAAAAGGGCACATTGTAATATATCGATATAAACAGAGACTTGGAGAAAGAAGTTATTTTCTTCAAATACCAAAATTTATGTAGCATTCACCATCCATTTTCTTTTTAAGTTCCACAAAATGTCACTGATAAATCAAATGATCTCCGTTTTACAACTCAAAACTTACAAAAGAATTTACAAATATCAACCTACTAGTTTTGACTGCAAACTAGGTATCCTTAAACTTTCCTCCTTGGAAATTTTCATACTGTCTTAGACAAGGTGACATAATTAAAAAATAAGCGAGAACATACGTACCTTATTTATATAATTACCTTTTAGTTGCATTTAAAATCATTTTTATCTTTTGTTCTTTAGAGAAGATGTTTCGGTTTTGGTCTCAAGGGAATTTAAGGTATAAAATATTATATTATACCCAATTAAGTCCTATGCAATATTATGTTCAATCCTAGAGGTACCTTTCTAAGTTTTCAAAAGCAACTTATTTTTTTTTAGTTGCCAAAAGTAAATTAAATATTTTGGATGGGAGCCTGTAAAATTTTGTTTTTAAAATGAAAAGTGAAACCTGAAAATGACTGAGAGGCTACAAAAGACAGAAGACTGTGTCAAAGTCATTTTTTCTCTTTTATTTTCCTTATAATGAAGTCACCCTACTGAATTTTCACTGTGCAAAGATCACTGAGCTAGCCTCAGTCTGAATGATGTACGTTCACAACATTCAACTCAAGCCGATCTCAAGTTAATAAATCCATCCGGAAAGAGCACATCCTGCTCAGAAAAGACAGACAGAAATAATATCTATAGCAGAGTAAAATAATTTTACCTCTCAAATGCACTGACAACAGAATAATTTTGTGGCAAGCACAGCAGTGACATAGCTGAGATAACACAGGCCAGTGACTCATCTAATGCAGTTTAGAGTTTTAAAAGAGAAGCTTTGGCCGTCACAAATCAGCTCAGAGCAAGCTCAGGCCGAACGTAAATACTTACACCCCCTTTCTCACACACTGAATTTCAACATCCGTTTCAATGCGAGACTTATGAGTGTAATGAATGCACTGGATGTATCAGGTCTGTATTCACTGACTGGTTGCCTTCAAGGTAACCGAGCTGTAAGTAACTAAAACAAGACCAATATTAATATAATTGTATTTACTAACCCCTTGCTACACCCTCCTGCCTGGCATAAGTTTTGGAATTAGAAGTCAGACAGGGCTGAGCAGCAATCTTCAAGAAAATTGCTTTAAATTGGCCTTCATTAGCACTCACAGCACTGAAAAACAACTCCAAGTACATGCCTCATGGAGGAGAAACCAGTAGCAATAGCTCCCTATTAAAAAGGCAGCACATTAACCTGCTCAACCAGTGTTCACCACATTCTATAAATATTATTAAATAAAGAATCTTCAACCACAAAATAATTCTGCTGTTTCTAAGTACTGAGACTATTAAAACCAAATTTAAAATTCCAACCGTCAACAGCATGTATGTTCATTCCAGTTTACTTTTTTTTCAATTTAAGAGAGTTGGAGATTGTAATGGAACTTTTAATCTTTCCTTATATAATATTGCTCCTGGGCTATTAAAAAAAAAAAAAAAAGCAGTACCACACATAACAAAGAATAAAGAAACTAAAAGTTGCATAGGAAACTCAAACTTACATAGATACCGAAAGCAAGAAGAAAATGTATTTCAAAGAGAAGAAAAAAAATTCTTCTGTTTCATAATTTTGCTCTGAAAAGTATGTTCTTTCTTGACATCTGCATAGTCAAAGGGAATTTAATTTACTTGGTCAACTATCCTTTCTGAAAATCCTGCATTGGCAGAGTTGGAAGTGGAAGGAATTTTTCCCGGGGATTAATTTGTAGCTCTTCTTAACACTCAAAACGCTGAATATCTTCAGTACACAAGCCAGGGAATTTGGGCCTTGGAGTTGCACTTTTCAGCATACAAATGTTAAATAAAAATGATTTCAGCAGAAAGCGGCTATATGAAATCTATCAGACATATGAAACTGTCTGACATGAAAACTGATATACATTTTAACTCCACCAATTCAGCTCCCTCCAGTTTACAGCTGAAAAAGCTCCAGCATTTCATCCTTTATATTGGCATCTCCATTTCTGAACCTTACCACTGGTTTTGCTCCAAAACATAACATTTCAGAACAGAACAGTAAAGTAAAACATTTTAGGCCTAGCAAATAAGACCACCTTCTTGAAAGCCAGGTAATTTTTCTCAAAGTCTAAGTTCATAGCCAATTCTACCATTTCAACCTGAACCATTTAATTTAGTAAACATTTTTTTTTTAATACAAGGTTCTGTGAATTCAAGACTGTTCAGTGAAACATGGTTATTCATGTCAACGGAGAGATGCAGCTTAGAGTAGTGAGTAAAATTTGAATCTTACAGTTAGTTGATCCCAGTTCCACCGTTATCTATATAACCATAAAGAAGCTCTCACAAAGGCTCACAAAGGCTCAATCTTCTTATCTCTTAAGTGGGGGTAGCATCAGAGATTTTCATAAGGAGGAAATGAAATAATATTTATAAGATATGAAGCAAGGTGTCTAGCTCATGAGAAGCTTTCAAATGATAACTGTTACCTCCACATTTGATTTGACCCTTTAAAAAATTATATGGAGTAGTTTTAAACAAAAATGACAAGTTCTGTGTTTTAAAACTATCTATATTCAGTTCAGACCCCAATCATCCATTATAAACTGCCAATAACCAGCAGATAAAATATGAAACTGTGGACTGTTCATAAAACACTTTCTCACGCACCAAAATCCACCATATCTTCCCCATCAAAATATCTGACTATCTGTTCCTGTAAATAGGATATAAATATGATAAATGACATTCTTCACTTTTCTTCAAAGCCATTTGCCATCGTTAAAACAATTGTGGTATTTTCCTTCATGTGACATTTACATGTAAGCCAAATCATATTTTAAATATTTATTTCCAGACTTATCTTGAAGCTGACTTTAAATTTTATTTATGGAAGACACTGTCAAGTAGAATCTAAAGTCTTGTTCTTTATCTTAATTTCAGATTCAAACAAGCTACATTTTGCTAGATTCTTATTTCTTAAAAAAACTAAGAAAAAATATATGGAGGGAAGGAGTGAAGTTGTATATATGTATAACTGATTCATTTTGCTGTACAGCAGGAACAAATGCAACATTGTAAAGCAACTATACTCCAATTTAAAAATTAAATACATACATATGCAATATAGAGATATGCAGTCTTTTCTACAGTTCTGAATATATAAGCAGTGCTTTTCAACAGAGATAATGTAAATTAATTCCATTTATTGCAACACCCAAGACTACTCATTTCTATGCCAATCTACCTGCTCTTTACTAAGTAATCCATTTCTAGGAATCTAATGGGCTTCCCTGGTGGCTCAATGGTAAAGAATCTGCCTTCAGTGCAGGAGACCTGACATTGATCCCTGGGTTGAGAAGATCCCCTGGAAGAGGCCATGGCAACCACTCCAGTATTCTTGCTGGGAGAATCTCAACGGACAGAGGAGCCTGGTGGGCTACGATCCATGAGGCCGTAAAGAGTTGGGACACAACTGAGCAACTAAGCACACAGCACAATTATCCTGTTAACATTATTTTCAAATTTATGATTGAGAATAAAGGCATCTAGAAGCTCAGGTGAGAGTGAGAGGTGGCTCACTGTGTGGAGAGAAGGGGTGAGAATGATTTCAAACTCATTTGTACAAAGGAAGAGGACAGGCACTCTGCTGTGGGAGCAGGACAGCTTCATTTCAGGTTTCATATTTGACAGGTAAACTTGGGAGAACAGCCTAGACGAACCAATGGCAAAAACATCAAAACTTCAAGGTAATGATGGACTTATCATGTGGTCTCAGAAAAGACAGTGGGTTGAACAAAGGCCCCCAGGCCCAGCTTCAGAAGAGTCAAGGGCTTCCTTCTGTCCTGGGCCAGACACACCATAGAATAATGTGTCATACAGGCACAGAAGACAGCACATACGACCGCAAAGCTCACACTCAACCACGCGGCGTATGCCATTTCTTCTTGTCTCCCGCTACCATGAAGGTGGGACTCAAGAAGTCAATGTGAGTTCAGGGCTTGTGAGCATGTGCAAAGCAAGCCCATACAGCCCAACCAGGCCCATAAAAGCCAGGAAATGAACAAGTTCAAGTTCTCATAGTGTGTTAATGTGGCCACAAATGTACCTATTTTATGCATTTAACAGCTCATGTAGTAATGAAAAACTGCACGTAGAACATATAGCTGCCTGTGCGAGGTGGGGTAATTAATATGCCTGTATGTGCTCCTTAATTGTTTCATTCCCTGTATTTTTGGTTACTGTAACACTCTGCAAACTTTCATAGAAATAGTTTCTATTTTATACAGGATTCCATGTAAAAGAACCAAGGGGGGGATGGCAAATAAGGGAACATTCTAATGGTGTTCTTGCTAAATGTCATTAGCTCAATAGCCTACATTTTTAAAATTTTCTATAAACTGCCAATACATTGACAAAACTTTCAGTTCTAGCACGGCCCCTCAGCCAGCTGATAGTGGAATTAACCAGACAAAAGGAAGGGTTCCAAATCCGTTGGAATTACCATTTTACATTTTCAGTCATGTATCGGCCGAGCCATCTTTGCGAAGGAGCCACATATCAAGCTTGACATTTTGAAGTCCAAACATGTTTGAGTTGTCAGTTTGGAAACTGGGGAAGCTTGGGATAAAGAGCTGAATTTTACAGTTTTCACTATTACTAGTGAGGTCTGGGTTTGGGTTGTTTTTCTAGGAGAACCCAAAGGCCACTGAAGATGTTTTTCCTTCAATTTTTCATAAGCATTTAAGCTTAAAGGGAAAAAAAAAAGGTGGCAAGGTGGGAAGACATGGTTTTCTTTGGGGGAAGGAAATTAGAAGTCACCGCAAATAATTCACCTGGATAGGTAAAGGGGAGGAAACACTGTTTGCTTGTGAATCTCTGACAACTTCATTGCCTTCAACCCCAGGGAGGGGCAGAGCCTCTTGCTTCATTTCAGACGGGCAAGGAAAGGGCTTTGAGGAGGGAACTGCGGAGGGGGACGTTCCAGGTGTGGGCTCAGCTCAACTCTTGCCCGCGGCCTCCGCAGGTGGCTCGCCTTGGCTGCAAGGCCGGGCACAAGCCCGACTGCCTGGAAAGCCTGACGTGACCCTCGCCGAGGCGGGCAGGAAGCGACGCCCCTGTTCTCATCGACTACAGCGGGGCCCAGATTGCTCCTGTGCCCCAGGTTAGAAAGAAAGTGAAGTCGCTCAGTCCTGTCCGCCTCTTCGCGACCCGGTGGACTGGAGCCCACCAGGCTCCTCCCTCCACGGGATTCTCCAGGCAAGAATACTGGAGTGGGTGGCCATTTCCTTCTCCAGGGGCTCTTCTTGATCCAGGGATAGAACCCGGGTCCACGGCATGGCAGGCAGATGCCTTACCCTCTGAGTCTAAACCGGCTCCAAGACCCAAACTAGAGAAAATTCAACACCCTCCAGGTTCCCAGCCACTTGATCACTTCCCAGTTGGTAAAGGCCACGTCGGTCACCGGACTGGGTCTGCAAAGATGCTCCTCGAAGTGCTCTGAGCTGCCTCAATCTCGAAAAGTCTCAGTGGGGTCTCCAGCCCCGCAGACTCAACCGCACCAAGACGGCCTAGAAGTACCGAGGATTTGGGGCAGAGGTGCGCATGGCACATCGGAGCTACGGGCGCACCGCAGCGCGGCGGCCTTGCTGGAGGAATAGGTTTGAACGCAGAGTTCTGGTCCCAGGCTTGACTCACTGCTGCGCTGTCCCTTCCTCGAGCGCAGGTCTTTTATCGCCCCCGTGTCCCCACTGCCCTCAGAGCCGAGGCTCCGAGGACAGGCCGATCCCGCCGAGGCCAGACTTCACCCCTCTCGCCTCTCCGCCCCGCAGGGCTGGCCTCTCCCTGTGAGGTCCCTGAACCGCGTATACTGGGGCCACCCGACGGGTAAAAATACAGATCCGGTCTCGCCCCCACCCCCACCCAGTTTCCGCCCCCAGGGAAACCAAGCACACTCCCACTAAATGTTTACGCCTGCTGAAGTTGGAGGCAGGTTGGGCCCCGGACACCGACTGCGGCTTTTTTGTTGCTGCTGTGTCCTCCAGGTTCTCCATGAGGAGACATCCTCAGGTTTGTCTTAAGAGAAGGACCCGCAGCACCAAGAGGCCTGTTGGTACCCAAGGCCCCAGGAGCGCGGCGGTGCTCTCTCCTCATCAGGGCGGGCGTCGGGTCGGCTCTGCGCTGCTGAGATTTGGGAGACTGACCCCTAGAGTTCCGAGTCCTGAACCGATTTTTCCCTCCCCCTGCACCCCCAGCCCGGGCCTGGACCGCCCGCGACCGTGCGAACGCGGCTGCTGTTGCCAGGGTGGGGAAGGAGAGGGCAGAGGCCGGTTACAGCCAGCTTCACCTTGCAGAGACCCCCGCCAGGGGGGAGGTAGCCCGGGGGAGAGGGGGCCACGGGCTAGCCCGTACTTGCGCCTCTGGGCCAGGTGACCTCCGCGAAGAGTCGGCGGCACCCTCGACCCAACTCCCAAACCACAGCTGCGCCTGCGGCCCCGGCCCCCACTGCACGCCACCCGCGTCCAGCCTCCGCCTCTAGCCCGGTTCCACTCCTTCCACGCCTGGCGTCGGCCACTCCCCACGCCCACCACCCAGGCCAGCCGCTCCAGCCAGTCGCCCAGGATTCTCGGCCTGATTCTTTCTGTCCGCGGCGCCCGGGGAAACGATGGGATTATCGCATCTCCGCTCCAATCTCCCGATCTGAGCGCGCCGCTGGCCTCCAGCACCCCGGACGCGCCCAGGGTTGGGAATCGCGGATTGAAGAAACCGCGAGTCCGCGGTGAGTCCCGGGGGGTGGCCTTTGGATGGGAGTTCTCAAAATTACTACTAACTCAGCGTCCTCTGCCCTCCAGGCCGAGAGATCTGCCTCAAGACCCTCATGCTCCTCTGGGGAAGGAAGGACTCGGGTCGCTGAAGGATGCATCCTGCTAACAGTCCTCTGACCATCGCCCAGGCCACCTGGACCGCGGGGGAGACCGCGACAAGGCGGCCTGGGCTCTGTTCCTGGCTGGGTTTGACTCTGCAGTTCTGTCTATTACATCATGGTCCGGCGAGAATAACAATGCCTCCTTTCCCACCAATATTCAGAGACGCCTACCGACGTCAGCCACCATTCTGGCCCCCGGCGACACAGGAAGAAGTAGAGAGGCGGCGTGGTTAGGGACGTGAGTCGTCAAGGTTCACAATCCGAGTGCCATCACTTAGTCAACTGTAGGACCGCAAAGAAAGGCAGTACTTTGTATCTCAGTCCTCCTCACTGTAAATTCGGGATGATGAGGTTACATCCGTCCCTCACAGAACAGATGTGACATGTTTTACCGGGAAGAAGTAGATAGCTTGTCATGATGACAAGGAAAGCTCAACAAATCTTGAGCCGTCCCTCTCCTTACCCTTTCAAAATGCAACGTGATGTCCACCGGTCTTGTCCACAACCTTTCCGTAAGTTTCAGGGCAAAGGGATGCAGACGTAGGGAAAAAAACCCACAAAACAAAACACCGGGGAACCCGCTGCAAGCTGGGCGCTGAGCAGATGCCAACCCTCAGCCCCTGCCTATAGGACCAGAAAGCCCAAAGCACAGAGGCCCTGCTCACTCTCCCCAGGCCTCGCAGTTTTGCCTGTGAGTTAAGGCGACCCCCTAGGGCTCCGAGCACAGGGCGGACAAGATGCCCCAGAGCTAACCACCGGTGCAGACGCAGAGCGCACGAGTGGTGCTGCGCACCGGCGCGCGGGGCACTGGGGAGCCACGAAGCAAGCGCCAAGAGACCCCTAGAACAGGCTTCCACCTGACTGAGACTCCAATAGGAAAGGTCTCCAAGCCTCAGGATGTCCATAAGGAAATGCACAGAAGTCGCACCGCGGGCCTTGCAAACCTTCTTCCGGGAGGGCTTTAAAATGCATAGAATAGATCCCAGAAGGTCCCACTTAGGCCGTTTTATTTCAGGCATTTATGATCTGACTTAATAATAGGGGTTCCCATTTTTCCAGTGCTGCTCGCTAGGCACATCGCCAAGCATTTTACATGCTTTAATTCTAAATCTGCAAAATAGGCGCTGAAGCCTCTGAGGCTTTTAGCATCTTGCAGACACGCTGTAAGTGGTCCGTGGGGCGGAGGGCGAGGGGCGGGGGAGCTTTTGGCGATCCCGTGGACTGTAGCGTGCCAGGCTCCTCTGTCTATGGGGTTTCCCAGGCAAGAATACTGGAGTAGGTTGCTATTCCCTTCTCCAGAAGTGGTCCATAAGATCTAGTAAGTAATCAAGAGGATTTCTGATCAAGATTGTCTTCTAGAATAAGAGTTTGTGAACGCCAAATGAATTCTGCCCTTCTCCAGGCATTTGAGGAAGGACTAAGCAGCAAGTCCCTCTACTTAATCGGACTTTAATTTGCCCTATCTGCACCACCCACAGACCTGAGATGAGAACACTAGCTTAGCATTCTGTTCTCTTTGAATGGGCTGAGCAGCAAAGGGCACTCGTCTCTCCTCCAGCGCATCACAACACACATCTAGTCTAAGTCAGGAGCCTGCCTGTTCTGCCACAACAGCTCTAAGGCAATCTTCCAAAGCCCCTGGACCCTAGAACCCTTCCTATTAGAAAATTCTACAGTCTGTGCTGCTAAGTGAAAATCATTGTTATCCTCCTTGCAGAGGTGGCAGCTGGCTCAATGAGGCTGTGACTGGAGCAAGACCACCCATCTGTGAGTGGTCTTGTCAGCCTGGAGGTCAGATTATCCCTAAACTCCTTGGCCCTGACCTGAGGGGTCACACCCAGGTACCAGAGTATTCACCAGTTACATTGTCTCCCTCTATGCTGGCAGTGTCTGTAAGGTGTTTTATATAAAGGAATAAAAGCTGACAAGGAATAAAAGCTGACAACATTGAATTCTTATTGTTAGGCAGTGAGATAAATATTTTATACCTATCTTTTAAAACTTATTTTACAAAGAAGAAACTGATGTACAAATAGATTAAGGCCACCCGCCTAAATGGCAGAGCTGAAATTGATATCCATCAGTTTGGAAAGACCACCATCCAACTGCCATTCTGGGCAATACTTGAAGCATCTGTTTGCAGATGTCTTTAGGCCCCATTGGTCTGTGATAGCTTCTATATTTGTTCGTTTGCATGCATGCTAAGTTACTTCCGTCATGTCTGATTTCTTACGATCTTATGGCCTGCTCCCACTAGGCTCCTCTGTCCATGGGATTCTCTGGGCAAGAATACTGGAGTGGATTGCCATGGTGTCCTCCTGGGGGTCTTCCCAACCCAGGGATCAACCCGTGTCTCTTATATCTCCTGCACTGGCAGGCAGGTTCTTTACCACTAGCGCCACCTGGGAAGTCTATTTGTTTGTTTAAATCCAGGCAAAGACCTGAGAATCCTTCCCATGTGAGCCCTGGTGTCTTTGAAAACAGCTAACATATACTGGTAGCTGATTATACACCAGACACCAGAGACTGGGCACTTATGATTGAGTACCAGGCACCATTCTAAGCCATTTACAAGTTTTAACTCATGTAAGCTCAGCAAAACCCTATGCGGTAGATTCCACTGCTCCTTCCAATTTACACCTGACCACACTAATGGGCTTCCCTGATGCCTCAGTGGGTAAAGAATCTGCCTGAAATGCAGGAGATGTGAGTTCAATCCCTAGGTCAGGAAGATCCCTTGGAGGAGGGCACAGCAACCCACTCCAGTATTCTTGCCTGGAAAATCCCATGAACCAGTGGGATACAATCCATAGGATCACAAAGAGTCAGACACGACTGAAGTGACTAAGCACACACATACTGATGTGGGGCTTTCCAGGTGGCACTAGTGTTTAAGAACCCACCTGCCAATTCAGGAGACTTAAGAGACACGGGTTCGATCCCTCTGTCAGGAAGATTCCCTGAAGTAGGAAATGGCAACCGACTCCAGGTTCTTGCCTGGAGAATCCCATGGACAGAGGACCCTGGAGGCTACAGTCCATATGGTCGCAGGACACCAACAGTTGCAGATCGCAAAGAGTCAGAAGCGACTTAGCATGAACGCATACTAATGTCAATGTTTTACAGCCAGGAAAAATGAAGAGTTGAGTTTGACTCCCAAGTAGTCTGGCCTGTAAATGATTCTGCACTGGACTGGAAAATGGAAGATCCCTTTGGAATGACAGGAAGGGCAAGGGGGGTTCTCCTCAGACTCTGGGCAACCCCTAGAAGTGAACTGCATCCACAGGCTCTCTGCATAACCTTCCACTTACCAAAAACCAAACAACAGAAAAAGGCAGCTGTGAAGCAAACTGTCAGCCAAATAGACCAGTCTGAATCAGGGCTAATATGCATGATCCACCCTCAGGAGGTTGCTACCAATGGAAAGAATGGGAGAAGAGGTGCCTATAAATAAACAGAATAAACACATGCCCTGAAGGAGTGTGGGATTTTAGTCGCTCAGTTGCCACAGGCTCCTCAGTCCATGGACCTTTCCAGGCAAGAACACTGGCCTGGGTAGATGGAACCCGAGTTTGCTGCATAGCAGGCAGATCTTTACCATCTGAGCCACCAGGCAGCCCAAAACCCTTTCACAAATATCCTTTCGTTTGCACCCTCTGTTGACAAGCAGAGTTGAAGAGGAATCCGTGGCTCCTTCATGTTTAGCAAGGAAGGGAAACCCAGAATTTCTGTCGAGGTGACCACTCGGGCTTCCAGCTGACCAAGGGCATGAGCAAGGCTTCCTAGTTTATCCTGATAGCTGTCTTTGACTTCCTTCCGTGGAAGCCTCCAACTTACTTGTATCTTAGAAAAACGTATTCTCAAGATATTTCTTTTTAATCAACAAAGATGGACATCAGGGTAGGGTAGGTTAGGTATGGTGGAGAAGACAGTTGCTTTAGCATTTACACCCCACAGCTTCCCTGGGCATCTCCAAAGATGCTGAGATGGAGACATCAGTGGACGCTTTGGAGATCTTGGATGCGGGAAGTGGGGGGG